>QXTE01001103.1:0-24005 GCA_003942145.1 Platysternon megacephalum
AGCCGGCTGCACGATCTGCAGCCGGTCCGCTTTCAGACCGCGCCAAGGAAACATCTATATACACTCGTGCTCCACACACTTCACTTTCTCACCTTCGTGTCCCGCCCCGACACAAAGTGGTGGGACCTCCTGCCACCTCTGGAGGGTGAGAAGCCCTGGTGGGCCAGCCGGGGCTCCCAGGGCTTCTGGACTCTTCTTTTGTTTTGGAAACACCCAAACATGTCTATTGCAGGAATGTTGTAGTGTTTCCAAAACAAAATATTGTGTCATTTCACTTCCAGCAACGTTGCTGAGCTTTTGGCTTTTTGTCTCAATTCAAGATGAAAAAGTTTCCCAAAACCTTGAACTTTTTCCCGGAAGTGAAATTCACTTTCCTGGCCAGCTCTAGTGACAGTTAATTTAATGCTGTGGCTCCACTATATCATAAACAAAGTTAATAATGCTACAGCAGTGGATCTACAGCTCTCCTCTAGTAAAATAAGCTTCATTATGGAGTTGTAGATATTAGAATGTTTATAACCTTCAGCCAAGAATAGTCTCTTATTGTGGAAAAATGAAAGACCAGGAGCAATTAAGATTGTATTGCAATAATACAATGCCACATGCCAATAGTCAGTGAGGCTTGGGGACCCCTGCTTTCTTTTTTAAACTTCCTACTTATGTGCACGCATGCACCCATGTGGGTTCACAGCCCACTCCTTCTGGGAACCAGCAAACCCCTGGAGGAAATAAGAACACCCCAGACTCTCACTGACAGCAGGAATTAGCCAGAGTAGGGGAATGGGCAGACTCAGATTTTAAGGGAAAAAGGATCCCTGAAGTCCCGCCTCCTAACTGTTGCTCCCACTGTCTGGGGGACCTTGTGTCACTGGTGTGACGTGTCACACAAGAAGCTGCACTAACCTGGGAACTAGGAGGAGGCGGGGGATCACTGATGACCCACAGCAGAGTGGAGGGTTAGGTTTCAAGGCAGGATTTGCTGGAGCAGAGAGGGCACTTGGTGAATGAAGACAGTCCCTCCAGGTACAGGGGCAGCAGAGTGGCTGGCATGATGTTGTCGGGGACTTGAACCCGGACGGCATGGTTCGTTGTCTGACCGCGAAGAGACAGGCAACACCAGCAAGGTCCAAACACAAGTTCTTTATTGAAGAGTGCACTCTGCAACAAAGAACAGCCCGTCTCCTCAGAGAACCAGCTAGCTCTTTACAATGATGAGTGAGACTATATAGACAGTTCCGTCGCGTCATAGATTCTTTAAGACTACCCAAAATCCCCGCTTTGTTAGTTAAAGTTCCTAATATTCATACATATCTATCTTCCTTGACACTACAAACACTCATGATGCTTCAGCAATTTCTTATCAGCCATATTGTCATGCACCAGAAACTAGAAGAAAGAAGGGAGTTAAGAACAGATGTGGAACCGAGACAGGGAGTGGAGACTGCAAGTCTCCATTTGTCCAGACAAATCGTTCCAGGCACATTTGGTACAAGTATGTGGCCTCCCTTCTTATCTCAATTTATAACTCAGACAAGCGTATCTTCAAAGCTACCCAGAAAGGCAGGGACTGCCCAGCAGCTGCTGTTAGCCTAACTTTGGCTAAGCTGGCCAAGCTATATTCCATATTTTTGGGCCTAATAATCCGTTGGGCCTAACAATCCCCCCTTTGTCCCTGGAGTACCTCGGAGGGACTCCTGGGACAACTGGTACTATGAACGGTGAGCTTGGAGTTGATTACTTCTGACCAGCACATAGCTTGGTACTCATCCAACATCCAATCTTGATCATAACATACACAGCCAGCAGGCCACATATAATTACAACTGCGCTTCGGAGTACATTATGGAGCCAACCAACTATGTCTGGAATCCAATTAAACAGGTTACTCCACCAGGATTCAACCCGCTTCCCCCTATGGTCTTGTGCTACTTCCATAAGGTGATTTGCTCTTTCCCAAGTGGCATTATAAACATCTGGGACATATACACAGCATTCCTGTCCAATCAAGGCACACGTTCCTCCCTGAGAGGCTAACAGGATATCCAGTGCTAAGCGATTTTGAAGGACCATTTGTCTTAATTTTCTTTGCTCAGCTGCTAGATCTACCAGGGCGTCTGCAGTTGTATTTGCCATTATTTCTAAGACCCCTTGAAGTCTTATTACTCCCTCCCCTATTTGCCAGGTGGTTCCTCCACAGGCAAAAACGAATCCTGTGCAAGCACCTGTCCAATCGTTTAACGCCCGCCAAGTAAGGGGACGAGACTCTTGAACATCCTCCTCTGCACCCCTTACATTCCTGATCTTCCCTCTTGGGAGGTGAGCACGATAAACCACAGGTGGCTCTAACCAGGCCAGATAGCAGGACCCACCCCACGAAGGAGGGAGAGCTAGATATGCTTTATTACCGCACACCCAATATTGGCAGGTTATATTCAAGCGTGCAATTAATAATATAATGCTCAATTAGTTTATGACCTTCGTACAAGAAGCGTTCTTCCCCATGCAAACTACATTTCTGATCTGGGAAGCTATTCCAGGTATAGGTACAAGAATTTGCCCCATCTAAGAGGGATATACCAGGACCCCTCTTACTTCCAAAATGGGTGCCATTGAAATAGGCTATACACTCACTAGTACCTAAAGCCATTTTTCCCTCTTGTAAAAAACACCATTGGCCTTTTTTCTTCCAGACTATCAGGTATCTACTTTCATGTATGCCCATATCAGCCCACGTTATGTTTTGATTTCCCATGGAATCTTTCCAGGATGGTGACCAGGTCATATTCATTGCACTAAGAGGGATGGGCACCATTGGGAGACCCTTCTGACTATCTGCTGGCATTAAAGAACATTCCCAGCATGAAGTATTATGTAGGGCTGGCATGCGGGCTTTCATTTCGTGAGCTAGGCGTATAAAGGTGTTAGGGCTGTGTGATTCTACAGTTCCTATGCTTTGTACCACCAGAAAAGAAAGGTAACAAATAACAAACAGATTAAAAATGCAAAAACCCAAGCCAAAACCCGAGGCCATCCTTTTGGAACAGGACACCACCAGCTCAAAGTTTTTTCTCAGCTGCAGTCGAAGCTTCAGGTCGCCCAAAGGGGTAGCACTCCATTGATCCTGGGCGTAGGTGTCGTCTACTTCTGGTTCACCCGGCTCACGGTGGGGTGAACGTGCGCTGCTCCCCCGAAGTCCGACGTCTGCTTCCGAGGAACCCTTTACCTGGTCAGGTTCCCTAGCGGTGCTCCTCTTGACTCTAGTATGATGAATCCAGGTGGGCAGCTCTTTCACTCAGATCGCTGTAGGGCTTACCAGAAGAACTTCAAAGGGTCCCAGCCACTGGGGTTGGAGCGGAGTTTTCTTGTATGCTCTTACCCATACAGGATCACCTGGTGAAAAAGAATGAACAGCTTCCCACAATGGTAAGGTTTGAGAATGAGCAGAATACTGTTGTAGTGTCACTAGATGCTGCTGCAACTCCTTTATGTATGCTTCTGTTTCCTTAGTTAAATCCGTATAATTGGGAACTGATATTAAAGGAGCAAAGGTGGGAAGTACATGTCCAAACAAGACGTCATAGGGTGCAAGTCTAGTCCTAGTAGTTCGAATAGTATAAAGGGCAAGAGGAAGTACTTTAGTCCATCTCAGGTTGAGTTCTTGTCACAACCTTGCCAGAAGGTTTTTTAAAGTTCCATTCATACGCTCCACCTGGCCTGAACTCTGGGGGCGTCAGGGAGCGTGAAAAGCCCATTTGGTTCCTACCGCTTCAGTGAGTTCCTTGCAAACCTTTGCTGTGAAATGAGTACCCTGATCAGAGTCAATTACTTCAGGGGGGGCAAATCTGGGTATGACTTCGTTAAGCAGTATCTTACAAACTGTATTTGCAGTAGCTCGGGCAGTGGGGCTGACTTTATGTCCTTTGAGAGCTAGTTGATTAAGTAAGTAGATAGAATCACTCATTATCCTCCCGAGTCCTGGAAGCCACCAGGATGTCATCAACATATGTTATTAAGGTAGAGGTGGCTGGTAACTGAACATCCTGCAAATCCTCAGCTAGCACCCTTGCAAACACACTCGGTGCCTCCACATAACCTTGGGGCATCCTAGTTCAAGTGAGTTGTCCAGGGGGTCCAGACCTTTTATCCCCTTTCCCTGCTGTACCAGGGACGCCCCCCCATGTAAATGCAAAAAGGTACTGCTTTTCTGGGGCCACTGGTACAGAGAAAAAACATTCACTAAGTCCATGCACGTAAACCATTCCGCTTCAGGTGGCACCATTGCCAAAATAGTACTTGGGTTTGGCACCACAGGATGTTCTGGAATCACATACTGATTGATAAGTCTTAAGTCCTGCACCATTCTGTACACAGGTTTTCCGTCTGAGTCGAGCTGCGGTTTCCTTACAGCCAGAATGGGAGTGTTACACGGAGAATTGCACAGCACTAAAATTCCCTGGTTCTTAAAATTCTGCACAAGGGACTCAAGTCCTTGTATAGCCTCGATTTGAAGGGGATATTGTCTCTGAGCAGGTGGGGACATATTGCTCTTTACCACTGGATTTAAAGGTGAGGCGGATTTTACCAGACCCACATCATGTTTTCCTCCCCACACTATAGGGTTAACTTCATTCTGGGCTGGAGGGGAAGCGTTTCACAGTTGCTGCTGACTAATTGCGTTAACAGATAAGCTTTCTCCACCAGAATCGAAGGGAAATACTTTCAGGAGTACAGAAAATCTGAGCATGCAATTTACACAACAAATCTCTCCTCAGTAAGTTCACTGGACCATTCATTAACAGAAAGGAATGCTGAACAGAAATAGGACCTAATGTAGCCATACAATTATTAGTCATGAAATGTCATTCAGGCTTTTCAGTGACTCCTACCACACATTCTTCTACTTCACTCTTTTCCTCTCTCCCATTATAAACTCGCGTTGCAATACTGACTACTTCAGGTAAACTTTTCCCTTGCATTCCATCCGGGTGTTTTCTAAACCCTTTTTGCAATGTCCTCTGCACACTGTGCCATAAATACTATCTTAACCATTTCCTTTCCAGAATCTGATTCTAAGTCCCTAAGTTACTGTGTTTCCTAACCTCATTTGTTAAATGAGTGCCCTCTTTTGGTTTATAGTTATACCATACAAGTAAATAATCCATTTGTCCCGGTCTAAGATCAGCCAAAATCTCTCTTAAGGAATTCATCCTGTTTGCGGAAAAGGTTCCGCAACGTGGCCAATCTTTAGTCGGGGACAAATAAGCAATAAAGGAAGGCCATTGAATTTGACATAAATTTCTCATTTTAGATTTAGTTAAACCAGTTGTTCCAGAGATTTCCTTCCAATCCTTGAGTACCAGAGACAACGGGGCATCCCCCGGGCATTTACTGCCAAATTGTCCCATTATTCTTTGTTGCAAACTTTGTGTTTGGACCTTGCTGGTGTTGCCTGTCTCTTCGCGGTCAGACAACGAACCGTGCCGTCCGGGTTCGAGTCCCCGACAAATTTGGCGACTCCGCCGGGACTCGTCTGACTCTCCAGCGCGGGATCAGACTCCGAAGCAACGCAGCGCGCATCCTCCGGTTTTGAGGAGCCTTGCTTGGTGACCTGATCCCTGCGTCGGCGATAAGGCGAGTTCTGCGAACCAGCTGTAGCCCGTAGAAAACCAGCAACGTCAACCTACCCGTTGAGTAGGTGTCCAGGCTTTCGGGGTTCGAGTCCCTGAGGTGTCCAGGCTTTCGGGGTTCGAGTCCCTGAGGTATCCAAGTCTTCAGGGTTCGAGTCCCTGGAGAGGTAAGTGAGCGCTCGATATTGGGAGGTGGGGGGTTCGAGTCCCTTTACGCAGGATTTGCTGGAGCAGAGAGGGCACTTGGTGAATGAAAACAGTCCCTCCAGGTACAGGGGCAGCAGAGTGGCTGGCATGATGTCAAGAGATGGGAAGAGGAGGAGGGCAGAAGACAAGGAAGCACATAGGTTAGAACATCCCCTCCTATCTCCTCAGAGTGATGTATATACCAGGCTCCATGGTGTAAGGGTCTCTAAGCACAGGGTAACTTAACAGGCTGATGATACATGATCAGATATTTTCTCTTGCTTTCTCAAAGATTCATAGACTCAAAGGTCAGAATGGATTATCGTGATCATCTAGTCTGACCTCCTGCACATTGCAGGCCACAGAGCCTCCCCCACCCACTCCTGTAATAGCCCCCTAACCACTGGCTGAGTTACTGAAGTCCTCAAATCATGATCTAAAGACTTCGAATTACAGCAAATCTTCCATTTGTACCAGTTTAAACCTGCAAGTGACCCATGTCACATGGGTGCCTCTGGGAGTGTAGGAGCTGGATTTTATAATGTCCCATAAGAATTGATGTATGATTTGATTTCATCCTATCAGCCACCCTTTTTGAATAGTAGAAATGAATGACAGACCAGAACAATCCTTATGACTGATTATGGTCACCCTTTTGTTTTAGGATAAGTTCTAATGTCTACTATGGTTTCCTATATGTATTACAAATTAGGCACTCTAGTTAAATATACATTTCTTTGTTTTAAGGTTTTAGTAAGTAAGAGACAGGATTCTCTATTGTGTCTATGTTAAGTAGATCATTAGAGGAACATTGAAGGCCTGGGTCTCAATGTAAATTGTCTTGGTTATTGATTGTAAAACTTAGCAAGGTTTAATTTGCAATGCCTTTTTGCTCGATATAAAATACTACTGTTTGTATTCTCAATCTGTTTGTGTGAATGAGGAATGTATGCATCAGGAAAAGATAAGGTGTGAAGGCCATTGTTATAGCCAGAGTCAAGGAAGAAGGAGTGAAGAGACTTAAAGGACATCAAAGAATCATCAACGCGCATCCATAATGAAGGGCAGATTGACGACCCTGAGGTGAAGGCTGGCACCCCTAAGGACAATTGATTAAATCGAACAAAGGACAGGATGACCCTCTCGGAGGTGTATTGGAATGTTTACACCAATTAAGAAATAACTGGTCACAAGCTGACACAGCGAAATCCATAGACTTCAACAGAGACAATAATCTATAAGAACAGGGTGCTTGGCCATGGGACTTTGTGTTCGTCTTGCCACACTCCAGGAGCATTGGATCGCGACCGATAGAGCCCCGCTCCCCTCTGCGACCAATCTGGCTGGCCACTAGATTGATCCATATTCTGGACTGGTAACTATAAACATTACTGCAGGACTATGTGTGTGTATGTATGTGTGTGTGTCTAAAAAGCATATGCTAACTATTGTGGTATTTTCTCAATAAATGCTGTGTATTTACCTTCCTCTATAAAGATCCCGTGTGCTTTGTATGAGCATAACAGAAGGAGAGGGAAAGATAGGGGGAGTCCTCATTGCTCTAGGGGCAAGGGTGAGCACAAGGAGGGGGAGCAGGGGCAGGGGTCCCCCCAGTAATCAGCGGGGACATAGAACTCCTCTGGCCCCAGGGCTGGATAGATCCTCCAGCTCTGGGGCCACAACAAGGGCATAGAACATGTCCCCCTAAAAGCAATGAAATTTAAATTCCTGAGCACGCCCATCTAGGGGTTAGTAGTTCTCTCATGGCGCTCACCTCTTCCATCTCGGAGGACAATCTCTTTATCCTCTGTAATCCATCTGTAACATGGGAATTCCAGATGGTCACTACTGGCGTTTTCACAGTGATGTACCTGAGGTACCAGTCGTCATGAACCCAGTACTTTTGCTTCTCAATTTTTAGCAGCTGGATTTCTCCCAGATCTTCTGCCACAGTCACATCGTAGGAGTCAATCTGTGGAGAAGAAAAATGGTCTGTGACCGGCTGAACACACAGAAAGCACCCCAGCTCCAAATGGAACCTCTTGTTTGCAAAGGGGAAAAAATGAAGGGTTATTTTCAGATTGCAAATTAACAAATGGATGGGTAGGAGAATATCTAAGAACAAGCCATGCACAGATATCCTAGAAATATGGAAAGGGTGAAGTTTCTGTGTTGGGGACTTGATAATGCTTTGATTCATTTGTGATTTCTGAACAAATCTACTGCTAGTAAAAATATTTATAACTACTCCAACAGCATCCCGGAAAAGAACGGTCGGGAACCCAAAGTGGGTCACAACCCATTTTAATGGGGTCACCAAGGCTGCCTTAGACTTGCTGGGATCCGGGGCCAAAGCCTGAGTCCAAGGGCTTCAGACCTGGGTGGCAGGGCTCAGGTTACAGCCCCCCCACCCCCGACCCGGGGCTGAAGCCCTCGGACTTCGGTTTTGCCCTCCCCCCCAAACCCAGGTGGCGGGATTTGGGTGGGCTCAGGCTTCGGTCCCCCCTCCTGGGGTCGTGTAGTAATTGTCAGAAGGGGGTCATGGTGCAATGAAATTTGAGAACAGCTGAGGTACACTGATGGGATATATATCCCATCCTGGCTTTATAAGTGTTAAAGTGGGCATGAGAGGCCAATTAACCCACCTGGCTGCACCTGGAGGGTGGGCCAGGCTAAATTAAAGATGAGTCCCAGCTGGGAGAGGAGCTGAGTGATGACTATAAAGGCAGGAAGCCTAGAGCAGATGGGGGCTGTCGGGAGAAACTCTGCTTTCACTCTCTGGGATGAGAGAATGGAGAACTCAGGAGAAAGCCCAGGGGGAGAGTTGGACCTGAGATCCTTTCCTAGGTAGAGATGTCTGGCAGGAAGCCAGGAAAGACATGGAGCAGCCATATGGGTGGAGGGAGCAGCTCCAGTGAGAGGAACTTCCTTAAAAGTGCAGGATCTGGACTTCCAGAGAGCGTGCCCAACAGGCGTCCATTGAAGAATGGGGCTGAGGAGATGTGAGGGATGACCGGTCAAGCTTGAGGCGGGCAGAAGCTGGTCTAAGTTGGTATTTTTGGTTTGGGTTTTTTTGTGGGGGGGAGAGATTCCAGGTCAAAGCCCTGCAAGTCCCGGCCCTGAAAGAAAGGAAGGCTCTTTCAGGGTGAGGAGAAAGCCGAGGGAAAGGCTTGGTTGGTAGGAAGATGCCCAGGGAGGTGGCATCAAGGAGACTGGCAGAGTGATCCCTGACTGCCTGTCCTGGGCTGAACCTAGGGTAGAGGGCAGGCCTGAGTTCCCCTATCAGGATCTGGTAAGGGGTGTGAAGTCCCTGAGAAGGGGTTACAGACTCCTGGAAGCCCTAAGAAAGGCTGTGTGGACCACTGGGCCCGGAATCAAAGTAGCAGGCCAATCAGAGGGATTGGACACTTGTATTTGTTGGACTTTCTGTTACCTGGGGAGGGGTAGTAGTGATTGTGATGAGCTGTCAGGCTGAGTCACGAGACGAGGCGACTGCCACAGAGCCGCAGCAGCCTTCGGCAGAAGGCACTAGAAAGCAGACAGTGGCCACACCCAGCCACACAGGGGTGCTCCAGCAGCGAGTCCACCCTTCTGCACCTAGTCATGCAAACTGAGAGAATGGTTGGTTTTGGGATTAAGGCGCTGGACTGGAAATCAGATCTGGGTTCATTGTCCAGCTCTGCTATAGAGTTAGTGCAGGTCCTTGGGCAAGTCTTTTAATGTCTGTGTGCCTCAGTTCTCCAGGTGTTAAATGGGGATAACACTCCTTCCTTTCTCCCACCCCTTGTCTGCCTCATCTGTTTAGAAGGTAAGGTCTTTAGGGTGAGGACTGTCTCTTATTCTATGTATGTGCCGTGCCTAGCACGTTGGGGCTGTGATCTCAGAGTCTCTAGGCACTACTGGAATACCAGTCATTAGAAATGCCTGTGTTTGCTTTTATAGCTCAGCTGAGATAAACAGTGATGCTTTTGTGTTTGGCGAGTCAGAATGGCAGCATCTCACACTCCCTTTGCACTAGTGTAAACAGCTGCACAATGTGCAGTACAGGCCCCTTGCCATGGCTAAGCTGAACTGGCTAGGACCTTCATGGGACTAGAAGCAAGAGCCCAATCTGTTCCCATGACCCCCCCCAGAGGAAGTTATGCTCTTGTTAAGACAATATTACCAGAAAGACAAGCCTGGGTGAGAAATTGTTAGGCAGTTTTGGAATCACTCTTTTTGTTTAAATTTGTTGCTTGATGTGGCTGCAAAATGAAACTTCCCTGATTTGTGGTTTGGAACATTTTTGGTATTCTTAGAAACCAACATGAACTCCACCTCTTCCTCCACTGAGTTTAGTACCGTCTGAAATGATTCTGCATGTATATGCCCTGTCATTCTGCCCTCCCCCTCCTACTCCCCCCCTGCTAAAAACCACAACTTGCTTGTTGTTTTCAGATACATTTTTTATTATCACTTCCTGTCAATATGAGTTCAGTTGACACAAGCCCTCCCATTATTTTATAGGTTAAGGCTAAGTCACAAAAATCAAGTCAGAAAAGTGAAGAAAATGTAGACAAACATGGTATGGATACCAGTTGCGATAGCAGTTTTGTAATGAGGACGTTTGTCCACAAGGAACTGGGCTGAGAGCCCCAACTTCCTCTACAATTCACTCCATGCAGCCACCAGATAGTAACAGGGGGGAGGGGAAGGTTGCAAGGTTATTGTAGGGAGGTTGCAATACTACTACCCTCACTTCTGTGCTGCTGCTGGCGGCAGCGCTGCCTTCAGATCTGGGCAGCCGGAGAGCGGCGGCTGCTGGGCGGGAGNCCTCTGCTATAGAGTTAGTGCAGGTCCTTGTGCAAGTCTTTTAATGTCTGTGTGCCTCAGTTCTCCAGGTGTTAAATGGGGATAACACTCCTTCCTTTCGCCCACCCCTTGTCTGCCTCATCTGTTTAGAAGGTAAGGTCTTTAGGGTGAGGACTGTCTCTTATTCTATGTATGTGCCGTGCCTAGCACGTTGGGGCTGTGATCTCAGAGTCTCTAGGCACTACTGGAATACCAGTCATTAGAAATGCCTGTGTTTGCTTTTATAGCTCAGCTGAGATAAACAGTGATGCTTTTGTGTTTGGCGAGTCAGAATGGCAGCATCTCACACTCCCTTTGCACTAGTGTAAACAGCTGCACAATGTGCAGTACAGGCCCCTTGCCATGGCTAAGCTGAACTGGCTAGGACCTTCATGGGACTAGAAGCAAGAGCCCAATCTATTCCCATGACCCCCCCCAGAGGAAGTTATGCTCTTGTTAAGACAATATTACCAGAAAGACAAGCCTGGGTGAGAAATTGTTAGGCAGTTTTGGAATCACTCTTTTTGTTTAAATTTGTTGCTTGATGTGGCTGCAAAATGAAACTTCCCTGATTTGTGGTTTGGAACATTTTTGGTATTCTTAGAAACCAACATGAACTCCACCTCTTCCTCCACTGAGTTTAGTACCGTCTGAAATGATTCTGCATGTATATGCCCTGTCATTCTGCCCTCCCCCTCCTACTCCCCCCCCTGCTAAAAACCACAACTTGCTTGTTGTTTTCAGATACATTTTTTATTATCACTTCCTGTCAATATGAGTTCAGTTGACACAAGCCCTCCCATTATTTTATAGGTTAAGGCTAAGTCACAAAAATCAAGTCAGAAAAGTGAAGAAAATGTAGACAAACATGGTATGGATACCAGTTGCGATAGCAGTTTTGTAATGAGGACGTTTGTCCACAAGGAACTGGGCTGAGAGCCCCAACTTCCTCTACAATTCACTCCATGCAGCCACCGGATAGTAATGGGGGGGGAGGGGGGGGAGCGCAAGGTTATTGTAGGGAGGTTGCAATACTACTACCCTCACTTCTGTGCTGCTGCTGGCGGCGGCGCTGCCTTCAGATCTGGGCAGCCGGAGAGCGGTGGCTGCTGGGCGGTGGCCCAGCTCTGAAAGCAGTGCCACAGCCAGCAGCAGTGCAGAAGTAAGGGTGGCAATACTGCGATGCCCCCTAAAATAACCTTGTGACCCTGCCCATGGCCGCCTTTTGGGTCAGGACCCCCAGTTTGAGAATGCTGGTCTCCCCCGTGAAATCTGTATAGTTTATGGTAAAAGCACACAAAAGACCAGATTTCACAGGGGCAGGGCCGGCGCAACCCATTAGGCGACCTAGGCGGTCGCCTAGGGCGCTACTATTTGGGGGGCGCCGGCGCCCCGGTCGTCAGCGCAATTTTGGGGGCGGGACCTTCCGCCGCCTAGGGCGCCGAAAAAGCTGGCGGCGCTCCTGCACAGGGGAGACCATCTTTCACAGTCTGTGACGCATTTTTCATGGCCATGAATTTGGTAGGGCCCTAGTTATAATGGACTCAGAAGTTAGAGATGAGAGAGAATGTTTTAAGCCCTCTAGTCCATCCCTCAACCAATGCAAAATGGTTCCCTCCAGTGCATGCACAAGTGTTTTGCCCATTCAAGTTTTAATTGGTTATCGGACTCCCAACACTTCTCTTTGGAGATTATTTTGCAGGGTGAAAAATCTCATCAACAGGAAATGCCTCCTGATGTACAGCTTAACTTTCCCTTTCCTTAATTGAATTCCACTGTTGCTAGTTATCCTCCTGCTCCCATCCCAGCAGCTCTACTCTTGACATGAAGACCATCAAATAGCTGGTTATCACCTCCCCTCCCTATCCTCCTGCTCTGCAGCCCCAGCCTAATTTAACTAAACTATATATCTTGAGTTATTTCACCTTACCTCCTGACAATCTCCCTCACAACTAAAAACTCATTTAAGCCAACCCACTAGACGGCAGTGACACTGTCTTGGCTTTCAAGCTCTTCCCTGAAGTGGTTCTTAGAAGACCTGTTGGAGCAGGTTTCGGAGATAGGTCTGACTATTCCTTCACTCTGGAGGTGCTCAAGGGCAAGTCCTGGCTCTGACAGCGGCCAGAGCCAGATGAACTTGAAAGTGCTGCTGCTTCTGAGAACATGGATTATCTTCACCAATGAGAAAACAGAGCTAATTTAATTTAGTCGTTCAGGTTAGGAAAAGATGACGGCGGCATTGAGGCTGTCCAGGCTGGGACTGGAGGTGTCTGCCCTGCATCTGAGGCACATGGTAGCACTGCAAGAACTGATCATGATTATTTCAGCACCAGTGACATGCCTGGCCTGGTGTAAGATGAACATACAGACTGTCCCTGCCCCTCAAAGAGGTCACAGTCCAAAAGATACAGGAATAGCCTGTGCATGTTCAGTACATAGGCCATGAGAGCACCCAACAGGAGATGGTCCACAGGTGGAGTCACCTCCACCTAGCGCTGTCTCCCATAGGGCACAGAAAGACATTCGTTTGGAGAGAATGAGTTGGTATACTCCCCAATATGTCAGCCAGCAGCCATCCTGCTTAGATAAACACAACAGGGAATGCACTGCAAGTTACAAACAAAAAACAAAATGTGAACTACAGCTAGGTCCGAACCTAACCCAGCTCTCCCGATCTGTGGGGAAGTTTGGATCCAGATCTGCATCCATAGCTTGCAGCACCTCTAAATCCAACAGTTGCTAGATAGTGAGGCTCAAATTTTCAAAACTGGACATGGATACTGGATGCCTTGATTTCTGAGACACCAGGGCCCTGGTTTTCAGCTAGCACCAAGCCCTCACCGCTGCAGCCAAGGCAACAGAAGGTGCAGTGCATGGCAGGTCCAAAAATCAGGCCCAAGGTATCTCTGCTTAAGCCAATGGTCACATCAGGAGGAGACTCAAACCCACGTGTATTTAACAGGCAGCGGGCACAATCCTGCTCCCACTGAAGTCAATGGGAGTTTAGCCACAGAGCTCAGTGGGCCATGATCTGTAAGTTGTGCCCATTATTTTCCCCCATGAGCGACAGCATCTCCTCAGCAGAGCAGAAATGGCCCTTGCAGCCACATCACCAAGTGCATTCCTGTATCAATGACTCATCTGATAGAATGTCTAACTTCATATTCCCAACCCTACCGCCTCCTGCTGTAAGTACTGATGTGCAGCTTGAAACGCGTTTTAAGACTCCTCCAAGCTCTACAAGAATCCTCCTAAAACAGCCACAATTTGTTCCCAGCTGTGACAGTAGCAGACTGCAGGAAACCCCTCCACTGTATTCCTAGCCAGGCCATGTCAAACCCTCCCAGAGCAGCTGCCTTCCAGTGCCCTCCTGATCTTTGCTTATCTCCCACCCAACCTTCTCACTTTTCAGTTCAAAAACAGCTGCATCCCTGCATCTTCCGACGCCAACACGAGGCCTCTCTTCTTTATTGGTCAACCGGTGCCAAGGATTCTGGGTCACATTTTGGAACTGGAAGTACCAGGATGCAAAATGTTTCTCCTCTGCACTTTTCAATTTTTCTGTCAGAAATGACAATGCTTGACTCATTTCTACTTCATACTCCTCGTCCTGCGGCTCCCAGTTTTCTCCATAGGCACTCATGAAAGCACATCTGCTAGAAGAAGCTCCTGACTGGGCCTGTATTTCACATCTAGTGGGTACTTTTGCAATATCATGATAGTTTTCTGAAGTCCAGACCATGCTACGCACAGTGGTTTCTATAATATGGCTTCCAATGCTTGGCAGCCTGTTTCCAACTTGACCCATTCATGTCTGTAAACAGCTTCATGGAACTGCACAAGCACATATTTTTCTTCTTCCATCTCAGCATGGTTCTGTGGTGTTTGGAAGAATGTGGCCTAGGGCGACTAACGTTCAACAGGACAATCTCCAACCCATGTGAACTTACCAGTTTGCACCAGCATCAGTTTGGTTACTGCTACACACACGTCATGAAAGGGAATTCAAATACACGAATGCTTTCCTGATATTACCATGTAACATAATAAACAGAACTGCATAGCAGTTCTACCTGAAAGAACCCGACTCAGCCAATTGGTATGTCCTATGTGAATGGACCTGTCATGTTCTTGGCACACTCGGTGGGTGTGTACTAATTAGCATATTCTGCAGGCATGTTCTCCTTAAATGCACGTGGCAAGGGGTATCTGGAGGTACATGGCACATTCATCAGCCCCAGACCTACCTGGTGTGTTCAAGCAACACAGCAACTAATAGAAGGGTTTCAGTTTATAAATTCAAGTAGGGTTTTGCTAATAAGAATTCCACCTTTCCTTTCCCACATCGGTGCCCTGCCTGGAAATAAAGAAATCCCCCTCCACCCCCCAGCACCATTCAGTACATAAGAACATAAGAACGGCCATACTGGGTCGGACCAAAGGTCCATCTAGCCCAGTATCCTGTCTTCCGACAGTGGCCAATGCCAGGTGCCCCAGAGGGAATGAACAGAACAGATCATCATCAAGTGATCCATCCCCTGTCACCCATTCCCAGCTTCTGGCAAAAGTAAGGGTGAGAGTACAAGTGAGAGGTTTTTATGATGATGATTATTACTGCTGATATTTAACATTACTGCTGGTGTTACACAGCCACCAAGAGGTCTCGGTTGCCATCAGGGCCCCATTGGACTGGGCACGCTACAAAGACAATAGGGTACATCCACACTTCAAGTTGGAGGTGTAAATTTCACCTTGAGGAAACTTACCTGTGTCAGCTCTGATCAAACTAGTGCGCTAAAAATAATGTAGCCGTGGCATGGCGAGTGGGGCTGGCCACGCTGAGGACATGCCTACCATCTCAGATGGGTACATACGCAGGGCAGCTATCCCTCATGCCACCATGGCTGCACTCTAATTTTAGCCCACTAACTCAATCAGAGTCAACACGGGCACGTCTCCTTAAGCTGGAGCTACCCTTCCAGCTCAAAGTGCAGACATACCCATGCAGGCAACTTGCAGTCCAAATGGACAAGACAGACAAACCGTGGGCAGCAAAGAGCATTATTATCCCCATTTTAAGGATTGTGGGGAACTGAGGCACATAGAGAATATGTGGCATTTCCAGACGCTAACAAGAAGTCTGCGACAAAGCCAGGAATTGATCTACTTTCATTAGCAACATGAAACAGAGAATAAATGGATCATAGATTTCAAATATTATAGAACAATGTCCATTAGACCTAACAAACAGTTGTTAGGATATAGATATTCAGGCCTGTCTGTAAAGGCCTATACTTTAAGAATGTAGGTGTATTCTTATCACTTAGCTAGTTAGAGGTATAAAAGAAAGAATCAAAATCACTGTCTGTCTGTGTAAGGGTCTTCTCTTACTGTGACAGTCTGAGGCCTGGTTCTTAGGCTAAGGCCTTCAGCTAAGCAGCAGAGGCCAGCCATAAACTGGGAAGTGTACGGTCACATCCTCACATTCCAGCTAGTCACATTGAAATAAGGTGCTATTGGGCTGTTAGGAATACAATCCTATCCTGATATTCCTATCACCTCCAGAGAAAGGGAAGAGCCTAGAAGATGTAAAAGGAAACTTAGCTTGATAGTTTGAAGAACTCACTTATCCATAGCTGGGATGTGAAATCCTCATTTCTATATTGTTTTATCACTGTAGTCTCCACTTCCCTATTGTTTGTCTGTATAATCTCTGTCTGGTTCTGTGATTGTTTCTGTCTGCTGTATAATTAATTTTGTTGGGTGTAAACCAATTAAGGTGGTGGGATATAATTGGTTAAATAACCATGTTACAGTGTGTCAGGATTGGTTAGTTAAATTTCAGCAAAATGATTGGTTAAGGTATAGCTAAGCATAACTCAAGTTTTACTATATTACTATATTCTATGATTCTATATAGTCTGCAGTGAATCAGGAAGTAAGGGGGGGAATGGGAACGGCGGGGGGATTGGAATCATGTTTTGCTAAGGGGGGAATGGGAGCAGGGATGGCTCTGTGGTGTCAGAGCTGGGAAGGGGGACACTGAGGAAGGAAACTGGAATCATGCTTGCTGGAAGTTCACCCCAATAAACATTGAATTGTTTGCACCTTTGGACTTTGGGTATTGTTGCTCTCTGTTCATGCGAGAAGGAACAGGGAAGTGAGAGGGTGAAGGAATAAGCCCCCTAACATCTTGGTGCCGTGACTCGGATGCATCGCATCTGATAGGTGAGTGGCAGCCTGTAAGTCCCCATCCCCAACAGTCCGCGCAGCTGCTTGGAGGGGGTATAGTGAACTCTCGTGATGGTAGTTGCGGGTTCGGGCAAGCCAGGGTAAAGGATTTTTTGGATAAATGGATAAGGAAGAACCAGGGCCCATACCAGTTGCAGGGGTCAGCCTGGGATGAGATTAAAAAGGAAATGGAGGAAGTGTTAGGGGACCCAGAGGGATGGGGGGTGGCTGAGGAGCCCACCCTCCTTTGGTATATGGGTAGTGGAAGAAGGTCCCTGCCCATTGGGACTGAATGCCTTCCAGGGAAAGGAGGCACTTCGGTCCACTTGTGAGAGGTTTGAAGTAAGGGCAGCATTATTGGAAGCTGCCAGTAATCTTTCAAGTTTGGTGCTGCTTCAGCAGGGGCTGCTGAAGGGTTGTAAATAAGTTAGGGGTGGTTAAAGATAATTTGTCACAACAGGGTTTAAAGTCAAAAGCAGGGTTAACAGACCACCTTTAGAGACAGGAGCTGGGACTTGGTCCTGGGGGAGTGGAGGGGAGGGAGAAAAAAGTTTCAAAGTGAAAAATGGCAGGGTTTGCAGGAGCAGGTAACAACCCCCACTCTTCTTTCTCCCAGAGCCAGGATGAGAACCTGGGGGTAAGGGTTCCCAACTGTTTCAACCCGAGGAGCCTACTCTTGGTTCAGAGCTAACTATATCCTTTTCTTCTTTTCCTTCTTCTTTCTCTCAGTTTACTTAATTTGCTGCTGGTAGCCTGTACTTTAAACTGACCTGACAGGCTTAATTGGTTTCTTTCCACCTCTTCCCCCACCTCTCCCCCTGCCTTTCCACACTTTTGTTTTTCTGACGTTTTAATGGAGGGTACTTTGGATACTTATGTGAAAAGTTTTTTGTTTTGTTTTGTTTTGGACAAAGTATGATGGAGGTCTGCTGTATTCCACTGGAATTTTTGGAGTAAAAGATCCATGGGCAACCATGGCGACAAATGTTTTACTGCCTTTTGAACAGTCTCAAGGTAAAGACAGCACAGGTTAAGGCAGCTGTGTGGCAATAATTGTACTTGGTGGCTGAGTTGTTACAGACAAATTGCACTACCTTAAAAAACTAAATGTAGGAGTATGTGATTTAAAGAAGTAAGTTCAAAGTTACAAATACCTTTTGCAAAAATTGATAATACAGGGTTTGGAGGAAAGTAAACATTTGGGAGTTGTAAAAATGGTACAGGTAACAGTTGTGGTGTTACAAGAAGCAGGTTTTTGGATTAATAATAAAACCCAGTTATATAAATGTAACTGTATGTGCAACTCTGTGCAGTCACATTGGATAGAACCTTGGTAATTAAATTATACCAGGGGGTCAGGTAGAGTGGCTACTACCACCACTATGCTTCTGTCACCAGAAGCCTTTACAGCTATTCTGAGGGAAAATGGGCCCTTTTCCCACAGAAATGGTCTATAAGGGACTGCTGCAGGCAGCCGGTGGAGAAATAATCTGATCAAAATTATTTGACTCTTGGGTAATGTAATCAAAGTCACTAAAGGAATGTCAGGGGTTTCTATTGAAACTTAACTTGACTGCCCCTGGCTGTCTCTGGTTGTACAAGATGGGAGTGTAATCAGGGTACAGTTGTGTAAAAAAAGAGTAATCACAGTGCAAGGGATGTTAGGCAAAAAATAACGTTGTGTGTGCGCACAGGAAAAAGAAAAGGAAAAGGGGAGCAATGATGGGAACACTGAGCCTTGGGGTGGCTTTGGGGGATCAGACTGTCGCTTTGGTGGGGGTGCATGAAAACTCTGAGCACGGGGGAGGCAGCTACACCTTGTGTAAAATTAATATGGCTAATGTTATGGAGGTTAAACTATTTCCCAGGACCTGTGCAGTGTATATTGGAAAAAGGGTAAAAGAAATGCAAACAAAAAATGGTACTTAATTAAAATCCTATTAGGGCTCCAAAAGGAGCCACAATAGATTGTGCTTTCTTTTTCAGATCTCTGTGTGTTTTGGATCAGGAGATGAAAGTGAAAAGTAATCAGAACTCTGGTGGAAGTGGAATGTGTCCCTTTTAAGACAGTCTCTGAGCTGCTAATAGCTTTGGATCCAAAAACAAGCCAAGAAAGCCTCTGTGTGGATGCAAATTACCTAGATGATGGGGGAAGGAGGAAACTGCCCATAAGTAACAGCACAAAGAACCTGCAAATAATGAATACATCTGGTCAGCAAACAAGCTATTAGAAGACTCAGATTATGGCCCACTAGAAAAGGGAGGTGAAAAAAACAAGTCAAGCCTGAAAATAAGGGGGACAAGTTAACCCTAAGAGGGGTGTGTGTGTGTGTGTGTGTACAGAGCTGAAATCGCGGACTGTCTCTCAGCTATTACCTGAGAATAAACTTAAAGCTTGGTACAGCAGAGAAACTACTGTAAACCTGGTCTGTTGTACAAGAGGGGAAACTGAGGCACACCACCTCATGAATTTCATAAATGACCAGTGAGTGGGGTAATTCACTAGCCTGACTATAGAACAACATAAGGACAGCCTGGCGGTAATTCTTCTGTTTTTTCCTGCAATTAGCAAGGAAATTTGTAAAAGGAATTGGTATTATTATTAAGCAATAATTGGAAATTATTTCTTTTGTTTTTCAGACACTCTACAAGCATGCTGGAGCCAGCGAAAGAACCACCTAGAATACCATGGATCTATGTTTTGTGTTTGTCTGTGTTGTTGGTCTTGTTGCTAGCATGACGTGGGTGGGGGATGGCTTCAAAAGGCTGACCTGCGGGGGAGATGTGTATGGGAATGCAAAATGCTCAACTAGGAGGCCAGCACCTGTGTAATAGATACCATTGTGCCTGGAAATAGAACGGCAACTAAGGTGGGCCCCACAAGCCCTATGGGAATAATGAGAAGGGGAGGAGCTCACTGGGAATCAATGGAGGGGTGTGTTAGGGTGACCAGATGAGGGGAATAAAATATCGGGACGCATGGGGGGGGGGGGGGGGGGGCGGAGAAAAAGAAAAAAAAAAGCCGCGCGAGTCCCGGCTGAGGGAGGAAAAAAAAAAAGTGCTGCCTGCGGATATCTCTGTCCCGCGTCCCGACCAAAGCTCGGTCGGGACACGGGACAGGGACCAAAATATCGGGACGGTCCCGATAAAATCGGGATGTCTGGTCACCCTAGGGTGTGTAAAATGGTGTAAATCCAGAGAAGATGTTTGGATGTGCCCCTCTCCTATGACTATGGAGGAGCAGGATCAATGGCCTATGGCAAGGGGTGGACAATTGGGTGTAGTGTGTATGAGGTGTTTTGCTGGAAATATACCTATTACTAGGGGGCACAATTACACAAGCCCCTAACCAAACTACACACATCTACATGCTGCTATCTGGACATTAGTGCACAAATGGATCTGTAAGTCTTATTGCTGTGAATAATCAAACCTGGGCATACTGCCTGATTCCATACCAAGTGGTTAAGTTGGTTTGGACAATAACCCATTTCTCTGTGGACATTCAATGGACTTATGATGTGGACAAAAGCTTGCAAAACTTGCAGGGGCAGCTTGTTGCAACTGCCAGCAAATGGACACATTAAGATCTTGACCCTGTCGAAGGAGGAGAGGCAGTGTTTTGGTGGTGGCTCGGATATTGGACCATACTGCAGTGGTCAGGACTCGGTGTTGCTGTGGATTGTGGATTGTTAACTGTACTTGTGTTGCGTTGCATATGGAGATTACTTATAGGTTATGTAGTAAGTCCTCCCCCTGCCGCAGTGTACTAGACAACCCGGACCCAACCTTCTCGGGCCCACTACAATGGGAAGTCTGGAACACTAATTGGCATAGGTGTGGTATGCCCGTACGAGAGAAGGTGCGGGGCACTGTAGTACACAAGGGGCAGTGGGACAAATGAAATATCGACACCTTCCACCTTGATGCCTGGCCCCTTCAGGAAATGTGTCGCCGTATGTCCTATGCTTTTCCAGGGATACCTGGGCAGGAGGATCCCAAAAGAAAAAGGAAAAAAAAAAAGGGTGGAATGTTAGGATAGAGATATTCAGGCCTGTCTGTAAAGGCCTATACTTTAAGAATTAGGTGTATTCTTATCACTTAGCTAGTTAGAGGTATAAAAGAGAATCAAAATCACTGTCTGTCTGTGTAAGGGTCTTCTCTTACTGTGACAGTCTGAGGCCTGGTTCTTAGGCTAAGGCAGTGGTCCCCAACCTTTTTGTGGCCAGTAGCACATTCATGTTTTCAGAAGAGTGTGGCGGGCGCCAACAATTTTTAAAGGCTTATTTTGTATTTGTATATTAAATAATATGAAAAACATCATATTTAATATTACATAATATATGAATCCAGAGAGAGGAGAGAAGCCGGAGAGAAGCCGCGAGGACAGAGAACACCGGCGCCTACAGCCCCGGAGTACTCTGTCCCCAGCAGGCATGGGGCCCTGGCTGCTCTCCCCTGCTGGGCACTAGGTGGGCCACGCGCCTGCCTGGGACCGAGAACACCAGCGCCCGCAGCCTGCAGCCCCGGAGTTCTCTGTCCCCGGCAGGTGCGGGGCCGCAGCTTCTCTCCCCTGCTGGGCACTAGGCGGGCGCACATAAATGCCCCGGTGGAAAACCTTGATTTAAATCAGCAATTATCACCAACTTTACCATTTGTACTTAAGTTATTTTCTAAAGAAAGGTGCATTCTCATTGGTTGACAGAATCATTAATATGTTGATTTACAACTAAATAGATCCTTTACCCTCGATTTGGTAGATCTTTTTACAACCTAAGAAGGTACACTATAACTATATACATTTATTTAAGCAATTACCGGTATATAGCTTAATATTTTCAGATTCTTATTAATTAATTGTATGTTTTAGTATGTTAGAAAATGGTGAATGATATATTACTTATTTACTAGATAATTAACTTTTTACTCAAGATTTGCTCAAGCAGCATTAGAGTGGTAACTGGTATTTAATTAAACACACAAAACATCATATCACATTTATTTTTATTAAACAAAACAAGCCCTTAATACAGTACATGACCTATTTTGCCATATTTATAAAGCTTGCCCCCCCCCGCTAGAGATTTACATGGGCCAAATATGAAATTAGACAGTTTGTGTATTGTTCATCCAATTCTGTTGATAGATGTATTTACTGTTGGAATTATGCTGGCTGTTCAAGACCCAGCTCTGGTACCTCTCTTGAGTAAATAATACACATCTAGAAAACATTTTATTTTTTTCTGAAGAACCCCTTAAAATATGTTCAATTAATGCTAAATCATAGCACAAAACCTACCACTGTGCTTTTCTTGTATTCCAAATGGTAAGGTAATACTTTAACCGTCCGTGGAGGCTCTCAAAGCACTTGGCAAATCTTAACAAATCAGTCACCACAACACTCCAGTGAGGCATTATGACACCTTTTACAGACTGGGGAAACTGAGGCAAAGTGACTTGCTTATCATCATGCCTAGCGCCAATGGCAGAGGAGGGAATAGGATGCAGGAGTCCTGACTCTCAATCCTCTCCGCTAAGCCTGGGCACAGGCAAAGGGGACCACATTAGATTCTTGGGTTTGCTGGTTCAGGAGACATTATTAGAAGCAGTTCCCATGGGGCAATAAACCATGTCCATTATTCAACTCGAGAATCTTGTCCAGAAGGGCTAGGAAACATCATCATGCCCCTTCATCTGCTTTAGTGACCTAGGAGCAGGTCTTCCCCTGCATTGCAGCACCAGGTACACCAAGAACTAGCCCGTGTCGCCCTTCTCTCCAAATCCCATCCCAAAGACCTCCTGACTTAGTCAGACCCCAGCCCTGCCGGCATGAGCAGTAGGTAGGATGCCGTTACCTACCCTGCTCTAGATCATAGCGGTGAGAAGGGTGAATGGGATTAGGAAGGGATGGAGTGTCAGGGTAGGGCAGGGGTCCCCAACGCGGTGCCCGCGGGCGCCATTGCGCCCGCCGGGGGATCTAAGTGTGCCCGCCGTAGCAGTTGTCTTTTTTTTTTTTTTTTTGCTCCGCCGGCAGCGCTCGGTTTTTTTTTTGCTCCGCCGGCAGCACTCGGGGTTTGTTTGTTTTTTTGGGTGCCCGCCGGCAGCGCTCGGGTTTTGTTTTTTTGGCGCCCGCCGGCAGCGCTCGGGTTTTGTTTGGGGTTTTTTTGGCGTCCGCCAGACGAAAAAGGTTGGGGACCACTGGGGTAGGGGCATAGCTCCCCCACCTCACCCTGTGTCCCAGTCCCCTTCCTGCCGAGAGCACCAAGACAAGGAGAGATGCAGGGGCCTGCCCTGATTCTGACCCTACCAAGGGGGCAGCAATGGGGAAGGATAAAAGAGTGATGGGGTGCGGGCGCCCAAATCCCCTTCTGCAGGGAAGTAGTGGGACAGAGAGAAGAGGCGGCAGTGGAGGGTTCCTAAGCCCCCTTTACAGCTGCTCCAAGAGATGGGAAAAAGGGAATAAATGGGTAAAATGCCCTCCACTGTCCTGAGAGCCAGAGCATCCACAGGGCGCTATCCCATTGGCAGGGGGCAGAGATGGGGACGCAGTCCTAAGAGGTGGGCATCTCAGAGCTGAGGAGGCTGCAGTCCCAGAGCAGGGCGCACAGGGCTGGACTGGGGGAAGTGGGTATGGAAAAGGGGGTGCAGGGCTGGCCAGGGAAAGGAGGTGCAGGGCTAGGGCTGTGAGAAGGGGGAACAGTCACATGGAGGGGACTGGCCCAAGGGAAAGGGGACACCGGGCTGTGCACAGTGGCGGGGGGCTGGCCTNGCTGCAACAGCACCACCGCCCCCTGGAACACAGCCCCTCCCTGCCCCTGGCCACACCCCTCCCGGCGCACAGCCCCCGGCCACACCCCTCCCGGCGCGCAGCCCCCGGCTACACCTCCCCGCCCCCGGCGACACCCCTCCTGGCGCACAGCCCCCGGCCACTCCTCCCTGCCCCCGGCGACACCCCTCCCGGCGCACAGCCCCCGGCCACACCCCTCCCGGTGCGCAGCCCCTGGCTACTCCTCCCTGCCCACTCCTCCCTGCCCCCCGCTACACTCCTCCGGATACGCAGCCCCTGGCTACTCCAGGAATAACATGCTTTGCAACAAAAACAGTATGCAGCATTCTGGGGTTTTGAGTACA
>QXTE01001104.1:1241-15824 GCA_003942145.1 Platysternon megacephalum
ACCCAGTGGTGCCTGGCTGAATGTGTCTCCTCTCCCCACAGCCTGGTCGATCTGCTGAGGAAATGGAGAGGACGCCTTTGCCTAGCCGTACATTGCTTGCAAAAGAAACAGGTCTTTTGGTGACAAGTGTTGAAAGGAGGCACCCGACAAATGTGGAGACAAGAAAAATGTCCCCATCACTCAATTTGCATCTGTGGCTGTTGAAGCCAGAACACAAAGTGCTAAACACTATATGACAATGGCTGATGTCAGAAGAGTCTCTGCCAAAGCCTTTTCCCACCATCAGGGGCCTCTCTGCGTACGGAGCTCCTGATAATGTGATGTCTGTGGGCAGTGGAGAACTCTATCTTGGCATCTCTTTGTCTCTTTTGTGGTGAACATCTGCAGTGGCTGTTGAAAGGCGTCTAGATAGTGATCTTTGGGAAGAGCTGGCTGAAGAGCCTTCCTACTAACCAGGAGATCCTGGCTTGGCCTGCCAGTTCTTCCTTGCTGAACCTCACTTGTCTGTTAGGCTCCTTTTTTTGTATCTCTTCTGATAGAAAAAACGACCTCGCAGCGCAATCCTTGTAAGTGCTTGTTCAAGACAGAGAGAGCCTTCCTTGGGGCTAAGTCTTGGAAAGTGGCAAATGAGAAGTCTGGAGCTGATGGAAAGGTTACCATGACTCAGAGCTGAGCTGAGATTGCTGCGACTGCAACTCAGAGCACTTCTTAACCACTGTATGATCAGAGCGGCTGGTGGGAGAAGCGCATGTTAGAAGCCCTCTGTCAACTCCGCTGTGGTTTCTGTGCACAGAGAGCCAGACACCTCAAGGTCTGCAAGTGGTGAGGAAAATGGGGAACATCTGTACTTGGGAATTTGGAGGTGTTGTCTTAGACCATCAAGTGGAACAATTGCACCTCAGCCCTTGCAGCAGGCACCATGGCGTAGCTGGCTAAAGCACCTGTCTAGTAAACAGGAGATCCTGGGTTCAACTCCCAGTGGTGCCTTGTTGTGCAGCTTTTGTCTCCTCTTCTCACGTTTTCCTCTGTCTTTCTAGGACACAGAGGAGACTTCTCTTGGCAATCCCAGGCATTGCTTGCTAAGGAAAAGGCTTCTTTGGAGAGGAGCATTGGAAAGAATCGAATCACAAGCCTGGAGCTGATGAAAAGGCTGCTGTGACTGGCATTGGCAAGATGGTTGCTTCGAGTGCAATTGCTGCAACACGAGCCTGGGCCACACGTCCTTGTGATTTGCTGGGGATGTCTGCGCAATCTCCGCAGGTCGTGCCGGAAATGGAGAGTTACTCTCCTGTCACCTTCCTTTTCATTGTCATTGATTAAAAATTGAGCAGTTAGGAGAAAAGGCCCAGAGAGACCCACGATACCACAGAGACACCGACCAGCAGCTGTGGCTCTGAGTGGCAGTAGGATGATTAGGGGGCGGATCCGGGGCTGGAAGTGGGGTCAGGTCAGCCTGTGAGGAGTAACCAGGTGGGGCAGGCCCAGGGGGAGGCTGTGGGCTGCTGGTTGGATGTTGGGATCAGAGCTGCACAGTGACCTGACACCCAGGGTTATAGGGCCGACATAGTGACCCCCCCACTGACCTCGGTGAACCCCAAACCCTTGTTCCTAAGGGCACTGAGGAGTCTCTGTCCCTTAATAACTTCTGGGAGCTCCCAGCAGGCTGCGGGCATCAGCCGCCTCCTGCCTCACAGGTGAGACTCTTGGCGCTGTGCCAGCCGCCCCCTCGCTTGAAGGCCCAGTGTAGGAAGCAGGAGCCCGGGGCTGGCAGAAGAGGGTTTTGATGAATCGAGCTCTGTGTGATGGGCCCAGCACACTTCCACTGCGTCACTCTGCTGCCTTTTCTTCACCAGCACCTAGCGGCCCTGGCCCCAGGCTGGCGCCTTGCGAGCTCTGGCATTGGCAGGAAGCAGTGCAGGGAGCTGGGCAGCGGTCCTGGCAAACCAGCTGCTGGTCGGTGTCTCTGTGGTGTCCTGGGTCAGTGAGTTCAGCTGTTAATGGAAAGGAGGGGGGTTTATGCTCCCCCAGGGATGCCACTGAAGGCTCCTCGTGGGCTCCTCAAAGTCTGCTAGGAGCCGTGAAGTCCCCCTATTGCCACCTCGAAGGCTCCCCCTAGGACACAGTGGGGTCACCTGCTGGCGGGAAGAGTGTGGGGGCCGCGCCGCAAAAGCCCGTCTCCGAGCAGCCACGCCGGGGACTCGGGCTTAATCCAAGTGCAAAATCTTCAGTTGTGCAGGTTTCACTCCCTTCCCGCCTCCGCGGGGCCTCGAGGAAAAGGGGTGGGGCCTCGGGTGGAAGGGGCGGGGCCTCAGACAGAAGGGGGCGGGGCAGGGGGTTAGTCTCCCCCAGCTGGCGGTTCGTGCCCCACCCATGGTGTTGCAATGACAGAGGCTGCCCAGTCTGCACGTGTAGCGAGGTTCCCCCACTACGTGGCCACGCAGAGGCTGCAGGAGACAGGCAGGTGGCAGCCGGGGAAGTTGCAGCACAGGAGCTCTCAGCAGCGCAATTGGTTAGCGCACAGTACTTATAGGGCGGTGCTGAGAGGAACTATGCTGAGGTTGTGCGTTCAAGCCTCACCGGGAACGCTGGTTTTCATTAACCAAATGGCGTCACCCCCTCATTTGGCCCTGTGGAACAGCCCAGGGGATGTGGAGGAGTCAAAAATGCCCCTTCACTTATTACCTCCTCTCCAGAGTGCAGGTGAGAATCTACAATCCCTTCTCCCCCACCAGCCCCTGTGCCAGGATCCCTCAAGCAGAGCCTGGAGTCCTGCCCATCCTTTGATCCCTGAGCCTGGGGCGGGAGAGGAGCAAGGTAGCCATTGTTAGAGGCTTTCCCTTCCCCCGCCCACTCCCCTGGTTATTGTCACTGTGACAGCGTACCCCATAAAGGGGCTCACAAATGTATGTATAATATAACTGGAATAGGGTTTTGCTACATAGGCCATGTAACATATCTATGTAAAGGTTATGATCTACTGGTTATGTTCACCCTAGTTGTATGCAGGCACCATTTGTGTGTTCAAAGTTATGAACATTGGCTGTATGATTGCTTGATTTCTAAGGGGCCTCAGTTAGAACATTTGATGACTTCTTGGGAAAGGAATGTGCAAATTAGGTGTTCAGTCAGGGGGCACTTAACAGACAAAAGAGCTTGGAAGACTCCAATCCACATTAGAAGTCTACCTGAGGACGTTCAAGGCAGCATGTGGGTAATGGCTGCTACCTGCAGTCCTGAGTCATGCATGGGCATGTGACCTGCCCATGTGATTCCGAATCTCCATTTTGTGACTGGATTCTACAGAGGGTGAGGAGGGGGTCTCCACCCACAAGAGACAGTCTATTTAAACCTGTGGGAGACCCCTTCATTTTGTCTTCAGCTGGCTAAAGGAGAAGCCTCTCCACCCCCCCAGGACACTTGAAGGAAACTAACACTTACAGGGGGTGTGAGTAACTGCTGGACCCAGTTACCAAGCAAAAAACAATATTCATGCAAAAATCATACACACACGCACACAAAACTATGCAAGGCATCCACAAAAATCACACAGGAGCCACATGCACATCAACACGACAGACAAAAAACACACCAACATACAGAAAGCCAGGCAGGGTTTGAGTCTCGCAGCGAAGAGGGGGGCACAAAGGTGGTTTGGGGAGCAAAGATTGAGGGAGAGTCGGGGGGTGAAGAATCACAGGATGGGCCATGCTCTGGGCTCGGCTTGACCCCTCCTGACACAGGCGGCTGGTGGAGAGCAGAGCCTGGTACATCTGTGGAATCTGCCCTGCTCCCTGTAAAGCAAGGGGACCTCGGTGTCTTCTGAGCTGCAATTGTATTTTCCGCAGGGCAAAATTATTGGCAGAAACCATTTGCTTAAAGAAAACTAGTGCTGCAGGTGAGGTTTGAACTCACAACCTCACACCACAGCTCTATAAGTACTGGGCGCTAACCCATTGCACCACTGGAGCCCAAAACCGACATTTAGAGACTTGTCTCCTTGTTTCATGGATGGATTAGGGGTTGAGGGGGTTGCATTAGCCAAAACAAATCCATGTTATTAAAGGCTGCCAGCAACAGAGGTATGGAGCCTCCTTCCGTGTGATCGAGCTGGGTCCCCCCTTCCGCTGCTGAGGGGAAGGTTGGTGCTTTGAGCCCCCCGGTGCTGGAACGTCTCCTGGGGGAGATGAACGAGACTCTTGAGAAGCGAGGGGAAGTCTTTTCTGTTCCTGCCGAGCTCCATGGGTCTCCTGTGGCCCTTTCGGCTCCCTGCTCCCCCGCTGGGGAGATGCAGAGACAAGCCCCCATCTGGGTGAGTCCCCGAGAGGCTGTATCCAGGGCAGTGTGTGGGGTTGGGGTGGGGTTGGATTGGGCTCAAGGGGGAAGGTTCTGTGTGACAGTGTGGGGGGAGGGGGAGGGTGTGTTTCTAAGGATAGAAACGATGGAAAACACAGGGGCAGTGACAGTGAAGCCCCGTGTCTGAGTGTTACGACCCTGTGTGGTGCTGCCGGTCACCTCCCCCTCCTATGGGCTCATCTTTCATTGAATCCAGCATTTTTCACCTGTCATCATCCCAGAGGTGTCCCACATGCCTCAGATCCAGAGTGTCCCTCTGAGAGACGCCAAGGACTGGACTTGATTTCAGCTGCTGGCAGNGACCCCTCCTGACACAGGCGGCTGGTGGAGAACAGAGCCTGGTACATCTGTGGAATCTGCCCTGCTCCCTGTAAAGCAAGGGGACCTCGGTGTCTTCTGAGCTGCAATTGTATTTTCCGCAGGGCAAAATTATTGGCAGAAACCATTTGCTTAAAGAAAACTAGTGCTGCAGGTGAGGTTTGAACTCACAACCTCACACCACAGCTCTATAAGTACTGGGCGCTAACCCATTGCACCACTGGAGCCCAAAACCGACATTTAGAGACTTGTCTCCTTGTTTCATGGATGGATTAGGGGTTGAGGGGGTTGCATTAGCCAAAACAAATCCATGTTATTAAAGGCTGCCAGCAACAGAGGTATGGAGCCTCCTTCCGTGTGATCGAGCTGGGTCCCCCCTTCCGCTGCTGAGGGGAAGGTTGGTGCTTTGAGCCCCCCGGTGCTGGAACGTCTCCTGGGGGAGATGAACGAGACTCTTGAGAAGCGAGGGGAAGTCTTTTCTGTTCCTGCCGAGCTCCATGGGTCTCCTGTGGCCCTTTCGGCTCCCTGCTCCCCCGCTGGGGAGATGCAGAGACAAGCCCCCATCTGGGTGAGTCCCCGAGAGGCTGTATCCAGGGCAGTGTGTGGGGTTGGGGTGGGGTTGGATTGGGCTCAAGGGGGAAGGTTCTGTGTGACAGTGTGGGGGGAGGGGGAGGGTGTGTTTCTAAGGATAGAAACGATGGAAAACACAGGGGCAGTGACAGTGAAGCCCCGTGTCTGAGTGTTACGACCCTGTGTGGTGCTGCCGGTCACCTCCCCCTCCTATGGGCTCATCTTTCATTGAATCCAGCATTTTTCACATGTCATCATCCCAGAGGTGTCCCACATGCCTCAGATCCAGAGTGTCCCTCTGAGAGACGCCAAGGACTGGACTTGATTTCAGCTGCTGGCAGCTCTGCTCGGTTTTTATACATTTGCATAGGAAAATGCTGAGTGTTTAAATTCATTTCAAGCCCCCCGAGTCTCTCATACAGGAGACCTGGTTTTCACTCATGGCCAGTGAAGAGCTGAGTATTATTGTCCAATGTAGAAGTTACAGAATTTAAACTAGGAAGAAGGGCCAATTTTCCCATCATTTCACACCTTTACATCCCAACACGGTGACTTTCTGAATGACCCGTCCTCGTTCAACCAGAAGACGTTGGGGGGGGGATGTAGGAGTCACTGGGGAAATTCTCTGGGCTCTGTTACGAATCGGGTCAGAGCGGATGTGCATAGTGATCTAGTCTGGCTGTAAAATCTATGAATCAACACCAAATATGGTGTTAAATTACTCCTCAAAATGGCTGTTTCCCATCCAGACCCCAGCAAAGGGCTCTCCAAGGAAGGGGGCTGTTGAGGAAGGAAGAAGGAAGATGTCCTCCTCTCCCTGGAGGAATTGGGCTCTGCACTTTGGACAGGAAGGAGGGAAGGAAATGGCCACACGATGGCACCAGAACCAGAACAATGGCACTAAGAAATGAAACACAACAGGCTGCTTCTGTGCACATTGATTCTGGACAGTGAAGGAACCTGACTCCTGTATCATGAAAAGCCAAAACGCCGTTTCTTTCTACGGCAGGGAAGACCAGGAGAAAAGAGTTGCAATAACTGCTGCCCGGTTACTTGTGAATTCTGTCATATTATAAAGAAAATTGTAACAAAATTCATCTGAACTTGAGCTGCCTGTTATTAAAAGCTGGTTCCCCAGTTCAGTTCCAACGGCTCTGCTAGAAACACCCCCAGGTCCCTGCTCACCCCAGTGGGAGCAAAAAGAGAACCCCCCAGTGGGCGCTGCCCTTAGCCCCAGGCTGCTGTCGCGGGGGTGGGGACGGGGACTGATTGTCTGGTGGTGAGGAGGGAGCCAGTATAGGCCTCTGGGGCTCTGCTCCTAGCATCTGCCCAGCCCAGTCTGTCCTCTGGCCTCAGCTGCTGCCCCCTCCACGCTCTAGAGTCAAACATGCAGGGCCCCGAGGGGGACAGAGGCTGGGGCAGGGCAGCAGCCTGGGTTGGGCTGGGAAGATGCTGGGAGTTCTCGTTCCCCCAGAACTGGCCTGGCTCCCGTCTCAACAGCAAACAAATCAATTCCAGCCCCTTCCCCGGAAAAATCAGCCTGGAGCTAAGGGCAGCACGGGACGATTCCCTTTAGTTCCCACTGAGGCATGAGGAACCCAGAGCGTTTCTGACCTGAGAAACCAGCCATTAATAACAGGCAGTTCAAGTTGAAGCTCAGTGTTTTTAACATTTTTTACAACACTAAATAACCCTTGAATCCTAGTGTCATGTCCATAAAATTGCTTCAGCCTTGTAGTTTCCCGAGTGCAAAATTAAACTTCTCTTCAAATACAAGGGAGTGGGGATCCGTCAATGTTCAGAGTCATCCCACATAAATGAACCATGTTGTGGTTCATATTGGCCCCATCCTGTGCCCATCACCTTTCCCTCCTCTCCCTTAAAAGTTTTGGTATTTTGCATAGAAAACTTTCTTCCCTCAAGAGAGACCTGGGAACCAGAGCTGCCAGCCAGACAAACACTTTTAAAAGGAGGCGTCCCTCTCCCTGTCAAAAAATAATCTCCCTCCTTCAGTTCAGTGACAGCCTGAATTGTTCCTTATCCCAGCAGAGCCGGAGGATTGAAAGCAGCAACATCAAACCCCCGTGTAGCTCGCAGGAATGAACACAAACACTCCCTGGTATCTGAGGGGATGTTTAGTTTTACCCTTGGTCACCTACAAGGCCAAAGGGAAAGGAGGTGGCACCAGATATAAAGAGTGAAACACGACACATCATAGTTATGCCCATAGTGGCTGCAAAATCGTTGTATATACTTCTTATTATCAGCAGTGTATTGTTTTCTCTGGAGTCTAGACCTTGACTAAGAAATTTGTAACTTGATAAAATAATCGACTACCCCTGGTGAAGGCAATGGACTTGACACCCACTGGGGTGTCCCTACACAGGTACAAGTACTAACAACAATGGCTGCCTTTTAGCCATAGTTTTTAATCAGGGCAATAAATTGATACAAACTCCGGTTAAATAATTTCTCAGCCCGAGTCCTTCACCCACATTCCTTAGGGCATTGGGCCACCATGTGGACGTTTCATTTCCTGCCTCAATTTCACACAGAGACACAATTTCCTTTGCACAGATCCATGAACAGCAAAACCTCCCTGTGTCTCTGGTCTAAGCCAGGGCGTTCGATTCCAGTGAACCCGTCTCTCCCGCAATGGCGATGGTCAGACAGAGGGGACGTGGCACCTGCATCCCTGACAGGGAGATATTGGCTCGGCTCTTTCTTTCTGCTGCTCTTGTCAGTACATGAAACATCAAGGGTGGAATGCAAGGCTGAGTTCACGCACCAACCCCCTGAAATATTTCAGTGCCCCAGAGAAATCCTGCCCCCTGCTATTGGAATGATGGGCTGGAGATTTGAATGGGAAAGGGACTGTCTGAATTGTCAGAGTGGGGAAAGAACAATAATCTATAGCAATGTTGTTAACACAAACACACTCTCGTCATGCTCCAGCCGGAAGGGAAATGGGCAGGAATTCTCGCTGTTCAGCCATGGACACACTTACACTGATGTGCAGCTGTGAGTGTGCAGGGGAAGCTGGTCTGAGCAAAGAATTTGAAGTGACAATTCAGTGAGAACAGAATCATCATGTAGTGAAACAAACATACATCAAGTAGTTGTGGCCGAGTGGTTAAGGCGATGGACTAGAAATCCATTGGGGTCGCCCTGCGCAGGTTCAAATCCTGCCAACTACGGAAGCACTTGACTGTTATTATTGCTGTACTCTTAGTGCCTGAGCATCCGCAGTGCGAACTGGAGCCAGATCTAGTTTCACTCTGTCGACACTTAAAACACTGCTGTCTCCTGATGTGCTGAAATTACCTCTGAGCCCATTTTCCCTGCCAGCTCGGGACTTCCAGACCCCTGTCTTGTTGAGCCAGACACGCCAGCCTGCTGCAACACAGACCCAGGGTCTGGACCACGCCCCCAAAGCTGAAGGCTTTAAGTGAAAACTGCTCAGCAGGTCACCTCTCCAGTACCCAGAAACCCAGCTCCCAATGGGATCCAAACCCCAAATAAATCCGGTTTACTCTGTATAAAGCTTATACAGGGTAAATTCACAAATTGTCCACCCTCTATAACACTGAGAGAGAGAGAGAGATGCACAGCTATTTGCTCCCCCAGCTATTAATCTCTTACTCCGGGTATATTAATAAACAAAAGTGATTTTATTAAGTATAAAAAGTAGGATTTAAGTGGTTTCAAGTAATAACAGACAGAACAAAGTAAGTCACCCCGCAAAATAAAACAAAACATGCAAGTCTAAGCCGAATACATTAAGAAACTGACTACAGGTAATATCTCACCCTCAGAGATGTTCCAATAAGCTACTTTCACAGACTAGACTCCTTCCTAGTCTGGGCCCAATCCTTTCCCCTGGTACAGCCCTTGTTAGCTCCAGCAGACATCTCAGGTGGTAAACAGAGGCTTTCTCATGCCTGGCCCCTCTCTTTGTCCTGCTCCACCCCCTTTTATAGCTTTGGCACAAGGTGGGAATCTTTTGCCTCTCTTGGTCCCCACCCCTCCTTCTAAATGGTAAAGTGCCAGATTTAAGATGGATCCCACTATCAGGTGACATGATGACATGTCCTGGGAGACCCCAGCCTCCGTTCTGCCTGGGCTGGCCCACACGTACACAGGAAGGTTTGCAAGTAAACAGAGCCATTTACAGGTCATTGATGCTGAAGCACCCTCAATGGCTTCCACTTCAAATGTTTACATCAGTAATACAAGTTTAGATCTTATTCTCCTAGCTCCAGACCTAGAAATAATACATGGAAACAAACAGGCTGAACACACTCAGTAGATTATAAGCCCTTTAGTGATACCTTACAAGAGACCTTTTGCATAAAGTATATTCCAGTTACATCATATTCACATTCATAAGCATATTTTTATAAAGCATATGGAGTGCAAGTCACAGGGAGGACCATGGCTATGCGTGGCCAGCAGACAGCTACAAAGACCCCCGGCCAGCCTGCTCCCTGCCATGCCAAACACCCACTGAAAGCCACCCACAGACCAGCATGCGGGGCGGCTGCTGATGCTCTGTGGCCAACATCAGAAAACGGTAGGAAAGCAGGGCCAGCCCCCCTGGTGCGGCCTGTGACCGTTCCCACTCACAGTGATCACTTTGGCAGTGGGGCAGGAGATTTTATCCCAAGAGGCTTTTCCCCAGCTGGTGAGAAGCAGAGAAACACCCAGGCTCCCAAGTCGCTATTTAGGAAGCCCCCTCAAGCACAGGGACAGGCGCACATTTGGAAGAGGGAAACTGCTCCACACGCTAGCCTGGGCAGCCGCCCATTTTCTTTGGCAAGTCAGGAATGGCAAAGGCTAGACTGGAAGCACAAGGGGCTCATGCCCCAGCCTTTGTGACACCAAACCCCCAACTCCTTCCCGGGGCTGTAGCTGAAGCCAGAGCATTGGCCTGAGCAGCCAAGAAGAGGTTCCAGCCCTGAAGGGAGCAGGACTTTCAGCACAATGGTAAAACTGAACAAACACAACCACTAAGGGACTCGAACCCTCAATCACCTGATTCGAAGTCAGATGCCTTAGCCATTAGGCCACACGGTCACAGGAAAAAATCCCCTCCCAAGCACTTCTTTGGAAAAGGTGGACACTGTGTTTCTTGGGTCATCTACTGAGCGGGGATGAGATTCTCTGGGCACAAAAAGTCGAGTTCCCAGTGACACGTGAGACTTAATTCTCTGGAGCCAGGGGCAGGACTTTGGCAGGGAGGCTCAGGCATGGGGGATTGGGGTGCAGCGGATGGACCGGCTGTCTAGGTGCTTAGATTTAGTCTCACTGAGGAGGAGGAGGAATCCTGCTGATGGGCAGTGGCTATGGAGAAAAAGAGGAGGGGTTCCTGGGACTTTTTTTGCCTTTCTTTTGCCTGCTTCCTCACTCTTGTGGTGAAAGGGGAATACAGTCTCAATAAGCCCAGCTAGCTCAGTCGGTAGAGCATCAGGCTCTTAATCTGAGGGTCCAGGGTTCGAGCCCCTGTCTGGGCGCTCAGCTTTTAAGTTGCCTTGTGTACCAGGAACCAAATGATTCCCAGTGGTGTCCACAGCTACACACAGATTCCCAGAAGCCCTGGCCATTTCCTGGGAAGGTTCCTTTCCTTGGAAATCAGGAGAGAGGCCACATCCACAGGAGAAGGCCCAGAAAGCGCAGTCTCCAGCTGGCAGGAAGCACTGTGGGGCCAGGTGCTGAGAAAGCCCAGAGGGAGAGCAGCAGGGAAGGGAGAAAGAGAAGCAATGAGGACAGAGTGCAAGTGTAAAGNAGAAGAGGTTCCAGCCCTGAAGGGAGCAGGACTTTCAGCACAATGGTAAAACTGAACAAACACAACCACTAAGGGACTCGAACCCTCAATCACCTGATTCGAAGTCAGATGCCTTAGCCATTAGGCCACACGGTCACAGGAAAAAATCCCCTCCCAAGCACTTCTTTGGAAAAGGTGGACACTGTGTTTCTTGGGTCATCTACTGAGCGGGGATGAGATTCTCTGGGCACAAAAAGTCGAGTTCCCAGTGACACGTGAGACTTAATTCTCTGGAGCCAGGGGCAGGACTTTGGCAGGGAGGCTCAGGCATGGGGGATTGGGGTGCAGCGGATGGACCGGCTGTCTAGGTGCTTAGATTTAGTCTCACTGAGGAGGAGGAGGAATCCTGCTGATGGGCAGTGGCTATGGAGAAAAAGAGGAGGGGTTCCTGGGACTTTTTTTGCCTTTCTTTTGCCTGCTTCCTCACTCTTGTGGTGAAAGGGGAATACAGTCTCAATAAGCCCAGCTAGCTCAGTCGGTAGAGCATCAGGCTCTTAATCTGAGGGTCCAGGGTTCGAGCCCCTGTCTGGGCGCTCAGCTTTTAAGTTGCCTTGTGTACCAGGAACCAAATGATTCCCAGTGGTGTCCACAGCTACACACAGATTCCCAGAAGCCCTGGCCATTTCCTGGGAAGGTTCCTTTCCTTGGAAATCAGGAGAGAGGCCACATCCACAGGAGAAGGCCCAGAAAGCGCAGTCTCCAGCTGGCAGGAAGCACTGTGGGGCCAGGTGCTGAGAAAGCCCAGAGGGAGAGCAGCAGGGAAGGGAGAAAGAGAAGCAATGAGGACAGAGTGCAAGTGTAAAGGTTGGTCTGGTCTGGTCTTGCTCTTGTGGAGAACTTCCCTGGCTTATACATGACCCCGGTGGAATTGGCTGGTGAAAGGATCTGAGTCCCTCACCCAGAGGCCTGCCTGACCCCGAGGACTCTCTTTCTACTCTCGTGTGTGGCAGAGTCCTCGTAACCCCAACAAGGCTGGGCCCAGGATTCCTGGGAGGCTCAACCCCCAATCTTGTCGTGGTCACTTAGAGGAGGGGCTAAGCCAGTCTGGGCTACACCCCCCGGTCCCATGATGTAACGGCCAGGACTCTGAATCCTGCAATCTCAGTTCAGTTCTCAGTGGGATCCCCCGGCGCTGTGTTGGTTTGCTGCAAAGATTGGAAGCTCAATGTGCTCAGCTCCCCTGCCCCCATTTGTACACGAACGAGTCTTTTCCTTCCTGCGGGTGACAGATGCCAACTGGAGCCAGAGGTGAATATAGAATCTCAGGGTTGGAAGGGACCTCAGGAGGTCATCTAGTCCAATATGGCGGTTCCAGAGGGCACTTCTGAAGTAGAAAGTGTCTCAGTGCGGCTTTGGGGGTCTGACTCCTTGGGAGCGAATACCAGAGCAGTTGTAGGCATGTCCATCCCAAGAAATTAGAGAAACAAGGTAGGTGAGGTAATATCTTTTATTGGGCCAAGTTCAGTTGGTGAGAGAGACAAGCTTTGGAGCCACACAGACCTGAATCACCTGTAGGTCCCTGTGTGGCTTGAAAGTTTGTCTCTCTCACCAACTGAAGTTTGTCCAATGAAAGATATTCCCTCACCCTCCTTGTCTGCCCGAGTTGAGGAATCTCCAAGGACAGTATTTGGAATGGGAATAGGGATGTACAGAAGATAAACTGGAGATGAACAAAGTTCTTCAGTGGTTTAGGTGGGAATTTGGGGGGCAGGGATGCAGGGTGAGTGTGCAATGCAAGGAGTTGTGCAGAGGAGACAGGAGAGTGCTGCTCCCAGCTTGTGCCCCTGAGGCAGGAGCCAGAATTGTATTTACAAACAGAGCGATTCACAGGGTATTGAGATCAGAAAGGACTGTTAGGAGGTTTCCTAAAGTTAAATGATCTGTTCCAAGGTTGGTGAACTGCAAAAAGTAAGTAGCCTAAATGATCGAAAGTCACTATAGATTCTTCTACAATTGTTTCAATTGTATTCAAGAGGTGGGAACAAAGTTAGTAATATCTTGCTTTGAGAAGATAAATGATTTTTTAGACTCCTGTTGACCCAGTGTAGTGTGCACCCCACGGTAAGTCGACCTAAGCTACGTTGACTCCAGCTCCGTTATTCACATAGCTGGAGTTGCGTAGCTTAGGTCGATTTACCACGGTAGTGTAGCCAGAGCCTGAGTTACTACAGAGAATTCTTTCCCACGTGTCTGGCTGGTGGGTCTTGCCCGCAAGCTCAGGGTATGTCTACACTAGTCTAGACGTGATAAATCAACCCCTGAGCGCTCTCCCGTCGACTCCTGTACTCCACCGAGAGGCGCAGGTGGAGTCGACGGGGGAGCAGCAGCAGTCGACTCACTGCGGTGAAGACACCACGGTAAGATCGATCCCTCCCCCCCTCAGTGTAGACCAGGCCTTAGAGTCTAACTGATCGCTATATCTGAGGTCAGGAAGGAATTGTTTGCACCTTCGGACATGGTTGCTCTCTGTTTACACGAGAAGGCCCAGGGAATGGGACGGTGAAGTGATAAGCCCTCGAAACTAACTAACATCTAACACACATTTGAACCTCTTCTTTTCACACCATTGTTCATTCCCAAGTTCTGCTTTGTCTCCAGACAGATCCATTCTCTTTCAGAACGGCCTTGCTCTTTCTGTCTGTTTCACTCACTGACGTGTCGGAGTAAACACTCCCCTTCACTCTATTCTCAGACAAACACTAGTATGAACTGTTTGCTACTGATGGGTTTAGAAAGCATTTGTGGAGTGGAAGATGCCATTTCTGGGGGATTGTTCCCAAGATCCAGGACTTTGTGTTCCAACATCTCCCAGCTTCCTTGGTGAAAATAAGACCAAGGTTTCTTTGCAATATACAAGAATAAAGGAGTTTCTCACCCCAGATAGAACTTGAACCCACAATTTCTGGCTTAGGAAGCCAATGCTTTATCCATTAGGCCACTGGGGCCCTGAAGTTTACCCGACAGAGGGATGGAAATTTCCTCTCATAATTGCAAATTGGCTGAGACCCTGGGGGTTTTTCGCCTTCCTCTGCAGCGTGGGGCATGGGATCACTTGCAGGTTTAAACGAGTGTAACTGGTGAATTCTCTGTAACTAAGTCGTTAAACCATGATTTGAGGATGTCAGTAACTCAGCCAAAGGTTAGGGGTCTAATAGAGGAGTGGGTGGGTGAGGTTCTGTGGCCTACAAAGTACAGGAGGTCAGACTAGATGATCATGATGGTGCCTTCTGACTTTCGTAAGTGTATCTGAGTAAGAATATACATTACAATTGTAAACCTAGCCAGTGTCCCTTCAGTGACTTGCCACAAGATGTCAGAACATGTTAGTACAGGTCTGTCTCATCTTACGCTCGGCAAAAACAAAACAAAACAAAAAAAAGAGAGAAAAATAGCAAGTTATGTACTGTTCCTGTAGTGTGGGTGATTCCTCCCGCCATTACACTCAATGGGATTTTGACCATACGCGGTTTTCGCTTTACGCGCTAACCACGGAACGTAACCCCAGCGTAAGATGAGAC
>QXTE01001105.1:10649-23029 GCA_003942145.1 Platysternon megacephalum
GGGAGAGAACCCAGGAGTCCTGGCTCCCAGCCCCCCCTGCTCTAACCACCAACCCCCACTCCCCTCCCAGAGCCGGGGAGAGAACCCAGGAGTCCTGGCTCCCAGCCCCCCCTGCTCTAACCACCAACCCCCACTCCCCTCCCAGAGCCGGGGAGAGAACCCAGGAGTCCTGGCTCCCAGCCCCCCCTGCTCTAACCACCAGCCCCCACTCCCCTCCCAGAGCCGGGGAGAGAACCCAGGAGTCCTGGCTCCCAGCCCCCCCTGCTCTAACCACCAGCCCCCACTCCCCTCCCAGAGCCGGGGAGAGAACCCAGGAGTCCGGGCTGCGCTAGGCCCGGCACGCGCCCGGCGGCTGCTAATCAGAGCATGTCATCTGCGGAGCGAAGTCTTTGCTTAAAGAGATTTAGGGCAGGAATCAATCGGAAATTTAAAAATCGATGCGGTTAGTATGAGAAAATCGATGGGTTTAATCGGGCTGCCGATCCCCGTCACAACAATTAGAAGGACGGGATGTTGTACAACCCGCGACACGCCATTAGCGTCACCAGCGCCCTGAGTGATGGGGGGCCCCGGGGAGGCAGCCCAGGTGGCGGGGGAGGGGAGCGAGGCAGGGAGCGGGGGCGGGGTGCACTCAGCCTGTGGGAGGGGGGCATCCATCACCTGGGAGTTACCACCCACCGTCCTAGGGAGCACGGGGCAGGAGAGGATGGGGCCAGCTTCCTCAGCAGTGCCTGGGAATGGGGAGGTCTGAGCGCTGGGAGCCAGGACGCCTGGGTTCTCTCCCCGGCTCTGGGAGGGGAATGGGGGCTGGTGGTTAGCGCAGGGGGCACTGGGAGCCAGGACTCCTGGGTTCTCTCCCCAGCTCGGGGAGGAAAGTGGGGGCTGGTGGGTTAAGGCGGGGGGGCTGGGGGCCCGGGACCCCTGGGTGTTCTCCCGGGCCGGGGGGGGAAGGGGGGGGCTGGGGGGTTAGAGGAGGGGGGGCTGGGAGCCAGGACTCCTGGGTTCTCCCCCCGGCTCCGGGGGGGAGCAGGGCCCAGTGGGGCTGGGCGGGGGGGGCGGGGAGGGGGGACGCGGGGGGCCGCGCCCGGGCCGGGGGAGGGGGGTGGGGGCTGGTGGTCAGAGCAGGGGGGGCTGGGAGCCCGGACTCCTGGGTTCTCTCCCCGGCCCGGGGAGGGGGGTGGGGGCTGGTGGGTGAGGGGGGGGGGGGCTGGGGGGTACAGCAGGGGGGGCTGGGAGCCAGGACGCCCGGCCGCTGCCCCCGGCTGCGGGGGGGGGGGGGGGGCGGTGGGGTGTCGGCCGGGCGGGGGGGGGGGGGGGCCGGGCCTCCGGGGTCCCCCCCCCGGCGGGGGGGGGGGGGGGGGCTGGTGGTTAGAGCGGGGGGGGCTGGGGGCCAGGGCGCCGGGGTTCTCGCCCCGGCTCGGGGGGGGGAGCGGGGGGGGGGGGTGGGGGCGGGGGGGGCGGGGGGGGGGGGGCGGGAGAGGGGGGGGGGCTGGGAGCCAGGGCTCCTGGGTTCTCTCCCCAGCTGGGGGAGGGGAGCGGGGGCTGGTGGTTAGAGCAGGGGGGGCTGGGAGCCCGGACTCCTGGGTCCTCTCCCCGGCTCTGGGAGGGGGGTGGGGGCTGGTGGTTACAGCAGGGGGTGCTGGGAGCCACGACTCCTGGGTTCTCTCCCGGGCTCTGGGAGGGGAGTGGGGGCTGGTGGTTAGAGCTGGGGGGGCTGGGAGCCAGGGCTCCTGGGTTCTCTCCCCAGCTGGGGGAGGGGAGCGGGGGCTGGGGGTTAGAGCGGGGGGGGCTGGGAGCGAGGACGCCGGGGCTCGCGGCCGAGCTCGGGGGGGGGGGGGGGGGCTGGTGGTTAGAGCTGGGGGGGCTGGGAGCCAGGACTGCTGGGTTCTCTCCCCGGCTGGGGGAGGGGAGTGGGGGCTGGGGGGCAGAGCGGGGGGGGCTGGGAGCCCGGACTCCTGGGTCCTCTCCCCGGCTCTGGGAGGGGGGTGGGGGCTGGTGGGTGAGGGGGGGGGGGGCTGGGGGGTACAGCAGGGGGGGCTGGGAGCCAGGACTCCTGGGTTCTCTCCCCGGCTCCGGGGGGGAGCAGGGCCTAGTGGGGCTGGGCGTGGGGGGAGGTGCCGGAAGAGGCAGCCCCGGAGCGAGGAGCTGAATCGATGTGTCAGCACCGGGGTCGCTGGGAATCCCCGACAATCGATGCGCCGCGTTCGCAGGCCGCCCGCGAGATCAGCCCGGGAGGGAGCTGACAGGCCGCTAATCGGGTTGTCAATAGCCCTGACCCTGGCACTTAACCTATCGACAGGCGGGGGAGCCCCGGGCGGGGGGCCCAGGCCCTGCCTGAGCGTGGGGGGGGCGTGTAGGGAGAGCCCCAGGGGGGAGGGGGCTCAGGCCCTGCCTGGATGTGTGAGGGGACATGGGGGGTCACTGCCCACCTTGGGGTCTCTAACACTCAGGTCTGACCCCCAGGAGATTATGGGAGGGGGCCCGGCACATCGATCCAGGGCCCGGCTACAGCCCAACCACCCCCCCACATACACCCCGATCCAGGGCCATGATACACCCCCCCCCATACACCCCGATCGAAGGCCCGGCCCCACCCCCCCCCCCCCCGCCCCGCCCCCCCCCCCCCTCCCCCCCGCTCCAGGGCCCGGCTACAGCTCAACCACCCCCCCACATACACCCCACACCCGAACCCCCCCGCAGACCAAACCCCCCCCCACCTCCCCCCCGATCCAGGGCCCGGCTACCGCCCAACCACCCCCCCACATACACCCCGGTCCAGGGCCCGGCTACAGCCCAACCCCACCCCCCCCCACATACCCCCCGACCCAGGGCCCGGCCAGAGCCCAACCGCCCCCCCACCTACACCCCGATCCAGGGCCCTGCTACCCCCCCCCCCCCCCCCCCAACCCCCCCCCCCACCAACGCGCCCCCCCCCCCCCCCACGCTCCCCCCCCCCCCCCCCCACCTAACCCCCCATCCGGGGCCCCGCTACCGCCCCACCCCCCCCCCTACACCCCCATCCAGGGCCCGGCTACCCCCCAACCCCCCCCCCCACATACACCCCGATCCAGGGCCTGGCTACAGCCCAGCCCCCCCCCCTACACCCCGCACCCGGGCCCCCCCACCCCCCCACCCACCCCCCCCCAGCCCCCCAGCCCCAGGAACCACCCCCCCACCCCCACCCCCCCCCCCCCTACACCCCGATCCAGGGCCCAGGTACACCTCAACCCCCCCCCCCCCCCCCGACCCCGCCCCCGCGGGCCCCCATCCCCCCCCCCCCCCCCCCCCCGCACCCCGGGCCCCCTCCCCCCCCCCCCCCCCCACGCCACCCCCCCCCCCCCACCCCCCCACCCCCCCCCACCCCCCCCCACATACACCCCGATCCAGGGCCCTGATACACCCCAACTCCCCCCCATACACCCCGATCCAGGGCCCAGCTACACCCCAACCCCCCCCCCCATACACCGCGATCCAGGGCCCAGGTACACCCCGATCCCACCTGTGTCTGTGTGGGGCAGTGCTCCGGGGCTGGGGTGTCGCACGCGGTGGCAGGGCGTGGGGATTGCTCTGGGTGGTGTTTTCCATGGGCCATGTAATTCTTTCGACCCGAGCGGGTGAACCTCCCGGATGCCTGGGTCCACCCTCAACCTTCCTGCTGCCCCTCCCCCAGGCAGAGCCAGGCCCTATAAATATGGATTCAAACCCGCTGTGGTAAAGGTCAGGGAGCGGGGGGGGCGCCCGGCAGAGGGGGTGCTGTGTCTGTCGCTCACTGCCACACCCGGGGCTCGGGGTGACATGGAGTCACCATCGCACTCACACAGGAAACCCAACCAGGTCCCGCTACACAATACACAGCCACAAACACACCCAAAGAACTCACCCAAGTGCAGGACAAAGGACAGACACACAAACCACACACACAACAGAGACAAAAGGACATACACACACACACTGCTGTGTGAATGCACTGTACATTAACACACACAGAGATCACACATACAACAGAAACAAAAGGACAAACACAGTCGTCCCGTCCCCGTCCCCCCAGCTGTGTGCACACACAACACAATTACACACACCCTGGCTGTGTGCACATTTTGCACAATCACACACACCGTGTGTACACCCCCCCCCCAATAGCACAGCCTCCGCAGGGTGTTCCCACCCCAGCCCCCCGGCCCCTCACACTGTCCTGCAGCACCAGGACTAGAAAGGGGGGGCTGGTTTGGGGCATCAGCGGGGGACACAGGGACATCGACACCCCCCAAATGATGGCACCCTCCTTGGGACCCCAGAACTGAGGGCAGGGAAAGCAAGCCAGGCTGGGTGAGGGGCTGGGGCCTTTACACACTGCTCATGCACCAGACAACAGGGGAGTGTGTGCGTGTGCCTGGATGTGTGTGTCCTTGTGCAAATGTTCACAAATGGGAATGGGAATGGGGGGGTGCTTGTGCAAGCAGGTGCAGACGCCCGCAGCCCCTGACACCCATCCACCCACCGAGAACTGCTGAACCTGTGAAAAGCGACGGCTGAAATTTGGTTAGCAGAATCCAGTTACAGTCTGACTGCAAGGAGCGAGCGGGCGGGCGGGCGGGCAAGGCTGGTGGGAGAAGGGTGGGGAGACAGGCCCCCTGGGTCCTATCCCCAGCTGTGGGAGGGGGCAGGGTCGAGTGGTTAGAGCGGGGGGGGCTGGGGGCCAGGCCTCCTGGGTTCTATCCGGAGCGGGGGGAGGGAGCAGGGCCGAGCGGTTAGAGCAGGGGGGGCTGGGAGCCAGGACTCCTGGGTTCTCTCCCCGGCCCTGGGAGCAGAGTTGGTTTCACTCTGTTATGCTACCTCCAGGTCAGCAAACCTCAGTGTAAACATCTACAAAATAACCCAAATCATCCCCTAAACCCGGATTGTAACCCCCCACCCCCGGCCACCCCACATTACACTGGGAGCCCTCTAGGGCAGGGGCTGGCTCTTGCTGTGTGTCTGGGCAGCGCCCGGCTCGACGGGGCCCTGATCTCGGTCGGTGTCTGGGCAGCGCCCGGCGCGACGGGGCCTGATCTCGGCCGGGGTCTGGGCGGCGCCCGGCGCGACGGGGCCCTGGTCTCGGCCGGGGTCTGGGCGGCGCCCGGCGCGACGGGGCCCTGGTCTCGGCCGGGGTCTGGGCGGCGCCCGGCGCGACGGGGCCTGATCTCGGCCGGGGTCTGGGCGGCGCCCGGCGCGACGGGGCCCTGGTCTCGGCTGGGGTCTGGGCGGCGCCCGGCGCGACGGGGCCCTGGTCTCGGCCGGGGTCTGGGCGGCGCCCGGCGCGACGGGGCCTGATCTCGGCCGGGGTCTGGGCGGCGCCCGGCGCGACGGGGCCCTGCTCTCGGCCGGTGTCTGTGCAGCGCCCGGCGCGACGGGGCCCTGATCTCAGCCGGGGTCTGGGCAGCGCCCGGCGCGACGGGGGCCTGGTCTCGGTTTGGGGTCTGGGCAGCGCCCGGCGCGCCGGGGCCCTGCTCTCGCCCGGTGTCTGCGCAGCGCCCGGCGCGCCGGGGCCCTGATCTCGGCTGGTGTCTGTGCAGCGCCCGGCGCGACGGGGCCCTGATCTCGGCTGGGGTCTGTGCAGCGCCCGGCGCGACGGGGCCCGGATCTCGGCCGGGGTCTGGGCAGCGCCCGGCGCGACGGGGGCCTGATCTCGGTCGGGGTCTGGGCAGCGCCCGGCGCGACGGGGGCCTGGTCTCGGTTTGGGGTCTGGGCAGCGCCCGGCGTGACGGGGCCCTGATCTCGGTCGGGGTCTGGGCAGCGCCCGGCGCGACGGGGGCCTGGTCTCGGTTTGGGGTCTGGGCAGCGCCCGGCGCGCCGGGGCCCTGATCTCGGCTGGTGTCTGTGCAGCGCCCGGCGCGACGGGGCCCTGATCTCAGCCGGGGTCTGGGCAGCGCCCGGCGCGACGGGGCCCTGGTCCCGGCCGGGGTCTGGGCGGCGCCTGGCGCGACGGGGCCCTGATCTCGGCCGGGGGCTGGGCAGAGCCCGGCGCGACGGGGCCCTGATCTCGGTTTGGGGTCTGGGCGGCGCCCGGCGCGACGGGGCCCTGGTCTCGGCCGGGGTCTGGGCGGCGCCCGGCGCGACGGGGCCTGATCTCGGCCGGGGTCTGGGCGGCGCCCGGCGCGACGGGGCCCTGATCTCGGCCGGTGACTCTACACAGACCCATGTTACAGCCGTGTGCCGGTGGTATTTTGCAGCTGAACTCGCTCTGACGGGATTCGACGCACTAGCCAGGCAAACAGTGAGAGCTCCCGACAACCTGCCCACCCAGCGCTGCCCCCAGCAATGGGCAAGTTGCTGCTAAATGCCAGGGGTGGAGAGCAGAAGGCTGCAGGGATCCCAGGGCACATGGGGGGCATTTCACTCGAGCCATGGCATGGGGGGGGGATTCATACTCTCTGCCCACCGCAGGCCTGGTGAAGCGACAACGTGCGACGAGCAGCCCCCGGAGCCCCAACACCCACGGCATCGGGGCCCGTCCGTTAACGAGCTCGCTCAGCCTTGGCAATCCCGGCGTCTCTGTGTCCGCGCCGGGCACTCCGGGGATCAGTCATTGCTGCTGGATTCTCCTGGCTCCTTCTGCAAACGCCCCCACCCCAGAGCTGCTGAGTGAGCCCTGTGCCCCCCACGCAAAGTAGCTCCCACCCCCTCCCCCCTCCATGGAGACAGCAGCCCCCAAATTACCTCCAGTGGCCCCAGAGTGAGTCAGGGAAACAGGGTCTGTCAGCATGCGAGCGACTCGAGCGGAGCCAGAATCCCAGCCAACTACGGACAGACAGACAGATGGGGGATGGGGGATAGATAGATAGATAGATAGATGGGTGGATGGGGATAGATAGATAGATAGATAGATAGATAGATAGATAGATAGATAGATAGATAGATAGATAGATAGATAGGGTGTGGGGAGAGAGAGAGGGTGTATACGGATAGATAGATNGAGAGAGGGGGTGTATACGGATAGATAGAGGGGTGTCGGGGACAGATAGAAAGGAAAGCGAGATTGCCTGTTTATTAATAGTTATATTATTATTATCATTGCACCAAATTTCTGAAGACCGAGTCCCTGCCCCTCTGAACTCAGAGTCTGAATCCCTCTCGCTCCCTGCGAACGCCAGGCTGGGCAAGGAGCTTCGGCACCCGCTGGCAAAGGAGGCCTGTTCGCAGCTGCCCACAGCCAGCCCCGATCCTGCGGCAGAGCCAGGACACGCCCGGGCCTGGATCGCGCGGCCCGAAGGGTCTTTACAGACGCTGGACCCCTAAGAAGTTGCAAATCGGTCTCTTTATAGAGGAAAGTCAATTACTGGGCGGCGAGAAAGTGATTTTGACACCAGCTCCAAGATCACTTTTGTATAGACTGGCAAATCCAGCGCGGTCTAAGCAGAGAAGAAGAGGGCGGGGGGCGCGTGTCTGGGCCGGCAGCTCCCCTTCCAGACACCCAGGTAACCTGGCCCGGAGGCGGGGGCCAGTCACCCGGCCAGGTACACACACAGCTGTGATTTCGGGGGATGCGGATCCCGCTGGAAACCGACCTCCTCGAGCCGGCGACAAACAGATCTGGAGTTACAAGAAGCTGGATCGATTGGCAAATGGCTATTTATAGTGACATCGATAGATATGCAAATGGCTGCTATTTATAGTGACATCGATAGATATGCAAATGGCTGCTATTTATAGCCGCACTGATAGACTGGCAACGAACTCCCTGCGACCCTGGGGAGTGTCTGGCCGGGCTCAGGCCCCCCAGGCTCGGGGACGCTCTCCTGGGCAGGCTGCAAAGCCGGCGGTAATGTAGGGGTAGATTTGGAGCCGTGCACAGAGCTCCGGGGCGGGGAGCCAGTTTGGGGGACACTGGGGTATTTTTAAGGGGCCGCTCCACACTGCTCCCTTCGCAAACAGACCCCTTCCTTCGGGATCTCATCACAGGGGGCCAGACGGCCCCCGCCCCGGCCCAAGGCGCGTTCGAGGGGCACGTTTCGGGCACTGGTGGTTCACGGGGTTTTCACTAGTGGTGCGAGGGGAGGGGGTGTCAGCAGCTGGCACGTCGGGAGGACAGACAGCCGGGCCGGCCGGGGCTCTGGCTGTTCCAGAGACACAAGGTGAACACGGGGACACAGCCCTTTTCTCCGGCTCTTCCCAGGGTTTCGATCTCGGTTCCCTCCCGCCCTCCCTCGTCCTCCCGGTCGGCCCCCCCAGCCCGGCATTCTCCCCAGCACCAACCTCACTGGCTATTTCTCTCTCCCCGGCGTCCGGCACACCCTCCCCCCGACACGGACCAGGAAGGGGGGTGCAATCCCCATGGCAAGTGAGAGACGGGGGGGGCTTTGCTGGGCCAGGAGCCAGATCCCGCCCCCCAGCCCAGGTGGCGCTGCGGGAAGAACGGGCCTGCTGAGATGGAGAAGCCAACGGTCAGTTCTTGACCAGGAAATGGCTGCTGTCAGGTACCGCCGATGGATCCCGCCACACTTGGGGGGGGGTCACCCGCAGACCGGGGGGGGGGGCGCTGCGCCCCACAATGAAACAACCCCTGAATGAAAACCCCTGGGGCTGCTGCTCCATTATCGCTCACCCCCGGGTGGGGGGCAACAGACAAGGGGCTGGGGAAGGTTGGGGGGTCCCTGATCAGCTGATAAGGTGCGCGGGGGGCAGAGGACGGTGGGGTCCCCGATAGCATGATGGGACTAGAGAGGAGTGGTAGGAAGGCGGAGGAGGGGGGCACCGATAGAGGGGGGGCAGCACGGATTTGGGGCGGGGAGGGGGAGCGGGGGAGGGGATCTCAGTAAGGAGCTGGGTCAAGTGCGGGGGGGGAGACAGAGGCAAAAGAAAAGGGGGGGCAGCCTGGGGAAAGGGGCGAGTGAGCGAGGGGACAGGAAGGAAGGAACGAGAAAGGGGGAAGTGAGAACGAGAGAGACAGAGAAACCGGGGGGGGAGAGGACGAGGGTCGGGGGGGGGGGGGCGGTTCTCTGGCCCAGGCCCTTTGCAAAGCCAACCAGGACCTGCCTGGGACGCTCTGGGGGCCTGCGCTGGGGGGGGGTACGAGGGACCCGGGGGGGGCTGGCCTGGGAAGCCGGGAGAAATTCCCTGCGTGGGGCAGGGGCAGCAAATGGCCAGAGGCCAAAACCCAGACGGACGCAGCCCCCCACCCAGCGCTGCGTCCCTCTGAGGGGTCTCTGGAGAAGGCCACACACTGACCACAAACGCACACACGCACACACAAACGCACTGACCAGTCACCCAGACACACACGCACACACACTGACCAGACACACACACAAACGCACTGACCAGTCACCCAGACACACACACACACACTGACCAGACACACACACAAACACGCACACACTGACCAGACACACACACACAAACGCACTGACCAGACACACACATGCACACACAGACCAGACACACACACAAACGCACACACACTGACCAGACACACACACTGACCAGACACACACACAAACGCACACACACTGACCAGACACACACACAAACGCGCACACACTGACCAGACACACACACACAAACGCACTGACCAGACACACACGCACACACACACAGACCAGACACACACACAAACGCACACACACTGACCAGACACACACGCACACACACAAACGCGCACACACTGACCAGACACACACGCACACACACAAACGCGCACACACTGACCAGACACACAAACTGACCAGACACACACACACAAACGCACTGACCAGACACACATGCACACACACACAGAGACCAGACACACACACAAATGCACACACACTGACCAGACACACACACACACAAACGCACTGACCACACACACACACACACACACACACACACACACACACACATACAGACCAGACACACACACACACACTATAAAAGGTCACTGCAGATAAATGAGGTTTCGCTTAGCAGCGGAAGCCACACGCCAGGGAGAAACGCTCTGACACACACCGCGCACAAACACACACTGCGCACCACGCATGGAGACGTGCACACACCGTAACACACACCCACCGCCTCGTAACACACCACACAAACACAAGGGAGAGAGACGCACACAACACAACCCCATGCTCACACACAGTGCAACACACACCACACCACAACCAGCCAACAGCAAGAGGCACATGTGCACACGCACACTGCGTGGAGACCCACACAACACAACACACACACTGGGCACAAGGGGACAGAGACACACGGCACCCCCCCACACGCACACACTCGTGACAATGCACACAGCGCACACACGCCAGGGTCCCTGGGCCCCGGCCCCACCCCCTCCTTGGGGGTCACAAGGAGGGGAAATACGAGGGGTTTCTGGGGCAAAGCGCAGAGCCCAGCCCCTCACCCATTGTCCCCTGGGGGCTTCATTTATCAAGGGAAAGTCAGCTACCCTGGGGAGAACAGAACCCAGGAGTCCTGGTTCCCAGGCCCCCCTGCTGTAACCACCAGCCCCCACTCCCCTCTCGGAGCCGGGGAGAGAACCCAGGAGTCCTGGCTCCCAGCCCCCCCTGCTCTAACCACCAGCCCCCACTCCCCTCCCGGAGCCGGGGAGAGAACCCAGGAGTCCCGGCTCCCAGCCCCCTTCCTCCAGCTCTAACCACAAGCCCCTACTCCCCTCCCAGAGCCGGGGAGAGAACCCAGGAGTCCTGGCTCCCAGGCCCCTCTGCAGACACAAGCCTGGGGGTAGCTTCACCCCTGGGAACCCAGACAAAACGGTTCCATCCGGCTAAGAATGCAGACGTGCGCACACTGTCAGTCACACGCGTACACACGCACTGTCACACATGCACACGCATACACACACATCACACACGCACTGTCACACATGCACACGCATACACACACATCACACACGCACTGTCACACAGGCTGGAAGGGCCAGGGGCCAAGTGAGCCGCAGAGCTGGGCTGTACGTGTGTCCATCCCCCACAGACCCACAGAAACGGAACTGACCCCCCCACCTCCTGACAACAAACCCTCTGTCCCCCACTCCGGTACCCTCAGCCGACGGCGCTGCGAGCTTCCCCCAGCAGTGCCCAGCGGGGGCCCCCCCGGCCTGCGACCTCCAGGCGCTGTGAGCCCCCCCCGGCCGTGCCCAGCGGGGACCCCCCGGCGCTGCGAGCTTCCCCCAGCAGTGCCCAGCGGGGACCCCCCAGGGCTGCGACCACCTGGTGCTGTGAGCTTCCCCCAGCAGTGCCCAGCGGGGACCCCCCGGCGCTGCGAGCTTCCCCCAGCAGTGCCCAGCGGGGACCCCCCGGCGCTGCGAGCTTCCCACACCAGTGCCCAGCGGGGACCCTCTGGCGCTGCGAGCTTCCCCCAGCAGTGCCCAGCGGGGACCCTCCGGTGCTGTGAACTTCCCCCAGCAGTGCCCAGCAGGGACCCCCTGGCGCTGTGAACTTCCCCCAGCAGTGCCCAGCAGGGACCCCCTGGCGTTGCGAGCTTCCCACAGCAGTGCCCACCTGGGATCCCCTGGTGCTGCGAGCTTCCCACAGCAGTGCCCACCTGGGACCCCCTGGTGCGGTGAGCTTCCCACCGCAGTGCCCACCTGGGACCCTCCAGTGCTGCGAGCTTCCCCCAGCAGTGCCGTATCAGCATTACCTGGTATTTTGAGCCTGGCTGAGCCCGGAGGCCAGATCCGAGGAGGAATGAAATCGGGGCGGGGTGAGCCGCCCACTCAGCCCTGGGGAGGGGGCACCTGAACAACTCCCCCCTCTGCTCCCACCCACACCCCAGCCTCTGGAATGGGGGGGCAGTGGGGCGCGCTGAGCTGGGGAGGGCATGAAGGGGACTCGGGGTTTGGGGGCTCAGGGGGATTTCAGGGCTCAGGAGATTCACTGATTTTTTTATTTTCTCTCCAAAATAATGTAATTTTAATATGACAAAGGGCAGGGAAAGGGGGGGCAGGAAGGAATGTGACCCCCCCTCACACCCCAGACACGGCCCCTTCTCCCCACGCCCAGATTCCTCCTCCCCCTCACACACACCTCCAGATCCAGCCTCTGCTCCCCCTTGCACCCCAGATCCACACCCCTCCGGCGCCCCCGATCATTCCTCTTCTCCCCCCGCCTCCAGATCCGGCCCCCTCCCCCCGCACCCCCAGCTCCGCGACGCGCTCCCCCCAGGAACAACCGAGCGCTGCTGATCATTATTAATACTCCCCGGGTGCCCCCCTCCTCGCCGTGGACAAAAGGCGAGTCCAGCGCTGGCTGACTGCATCTGCCCCCCCCCCCATCCTACCGTGCCCCCCCCCTCCGGCCACTGCCCCCCCACGCTCCGGACAATCCACAATCCCCCGGCTCTGTGCATCGGGCATGCACCGCCGCCGCACACCTGCAGCCGTGGGGTCAGCAAAGCCCCCCTCC
>QXTE01001106.1:7397-19173 GCA_003942145.1 Platysternon megacephalum
ACCCACAGCCCCTGCTCCCCAGCCCTGCCCCCCCAGCTCTGCCCATGCCCCTCACTCCCAACCCGCAGCCCCTGCTCCCCAGCCCTGCCTCACGCAGCTCTGCCAGTGCCCCTTAATCCTGACCCGCAGCCCCCAACCTGGGCTCACCTTTCCTCAGGAACTCCCCCTTCTGGTGGTCCAGGTACTCATCCCTCAGCTGGGAGAAGTTGGACATTTTGTTCCCCTTCATGCTCTGGAACGAGGCGTTCTCCACCACCGCGGCCACTTGCTCCTCACTCAGCTCCTTCCCCAGGAAGTGGCAGATTCTCCGCACGCTGCCCCGCGGATCCTGGGGGAGACACCCACTGCCGTGAAGGGTGGGATCTGGGGTTCCTCAGTTTCCCCACCCGGAAGGTTCTGCTCCCCACGGGGTCCAGACAAAGAGACGCCTCTGAGGGCAGAGGGCCTTGACCACAAGCTACGTCAGCTGCCTGGGGCGGGGTTAAGTGTGGGTTTGGCTCACAGGGAGCTAGGTTATATGTGGGCGTGGGCCCAGGGGCGGGGTTACGTGTGGGCATGTCCACAGGGGGTGGAGTTATATGTGGGCGTGGCCCAAGGGCGGGGTTTCCCTACCTGCTGCAGCTCCTCGTAGGTGATGGAGAAGAAGTTCTCGTTGCCCTTCAGCCCCATCCAGCCGGTGACGTGGTCGAACCAGGAGCCATAGGGCACTGTGCAGAGGAGAGCGCCACGGTGACCCCAGAGCTGGCACCACCCGGCCCCTCCACCCTGGTCGGCTGGGGACTGCAGGGGCCTGGGACACCTGGGTTCTATCCTGGCACTGGGAGGAGGTGGGGGGCTGGATGTCAGTGGTGTTTGCAGACCCCTGGTTGTGCTGCAGCTGTTTGGGGAGGGGGGCTCTGAGCTGTGCCGGGTCCTGGGCAAAGGGCTGGGGATGCACAAACTCAAAGCACTTGTGATTTGCTTGGTACCCAGGCGTCCAGCTCCAGAGTGGCCCCCGAGGTGCTGCTCACCATTCCCGCTCAGGAAGTCCTCGAGGAAGGAGTCCAGTGAGCCAGGGTCCTTGAAGAGGCACAGCAGCTTGGCGAAGTGGTACAGCGAGACCAGGACGTCCTTGGGGCAGCGCAGGGTGTAGATGATCTGGGGAGAGGGGAGGGGGGTCACTACCAATCGGGGGAGGGGGATGCCAGGAGAACCCAGCAATTAACCACCCACCCCGGGCCGTCACCTCCCCACCCTCTCTGGAGGGAGAAGGATTCGCCGCACCCCACTGGCTGCTCTTTCGCACGCCCACATTGCTGTAACTCACACTCAGCAGCAGCCCTGGATTCACCCCCCTCCCGACGCACAGCCCTGTCGGTGCCCCTCAATCCCGACCCACAGCCCCTCCTCTCCCGCCTCTCACCTTGGCCTTGGAGCGCTGCAGGGACTTGGGGAAGAACTGGACGGGGAGGTGGGAGCAGAGCAGCCGGGGCGGGGGGTATTTCAGGGCAGCCTCCAGGCCCGGCTGGTAATCCAGCCAGGGCGCCCGCTCCCAGTTCAGCACGTTGCGCACCCAGCCGGGGTCCCCATCACAACGGATCAGACTCAGAATCTCCAGCATCCAGTTAGTGCCTGGGGGTGAAAGGGTTAATGGGCCTGAAATAATCCCTCCACTCACTAGGTCCCCCTCCACTCCCAGAGCCAGGGAGAGAACCCAGGAGTCCTGGCTCCCAGACCTTCTGCTTTAACCCACCAGACTCCGCTTCCCAGATCTGGGGATCGGATCCAGAAGTCCTGGTTCCCAGCCCCCACGCCACATTCACTGAGGTGCATTGACAGTGCTAAAATCAGCTCTTGTTTTGCTGTGTCAGGGGTCTCGTGGTCCTGCCAGCGGCTCTGTGGGAAGCCTGTGATCAGAGCCTGTCTGCAGAGAGCCAGCCTAGCACCAGGTGGGTGAGTTGGGCCCCCAGGGAGCAGCCTGCTTTGTCTCGCTCTGGGCTGGGGGCATGTGAGCCCGGGCTCTGACATCTAGGAAAGCAGGTCATGTGATGTTGCAACCTTCCAGCTGCCACGTTTGGTGTTTTCATTTAATGTCTGTATGTGTGTCAGGAACACACACACCCCTCCCTCTGCCCCCGCTCTCCCCTACCTGACTTGGGGTAGGTGATGTTGAAGACGTCATCATCCCGCACCTGGAATTCGTTCTCCACGTAGCTCAGCGCCTCAGGGGAGTAATCCAGGCATGGGAACAGTACCCCCTTGTGGGTGAAGTATTCATTCGCCATGGCAGGGCTGGGACAGAGACAGACCTCCCGGCGTCAGTGCTGTCCCCTGTGTGATACTAGGGGGCACCGTGCTGCAGGGGGCACGGCCAGGGCTCAGTAGGGGCGCTGTGGTGCAGGGAGTGAGGCAGTGGCTCAGCAGGGGGCACTGTGCTCCAGGGAGCAGGGAGAGGCTGTTACTTGGCTGTCCCACCCCAGAGCCAGCTGCATCTTAGCACTGGTTGAGCCGATTCCTTGGCGTGTTCCCGGAATGACTCAAGGGCCTGTGCTGGTGGCTGCGGCCAGGAGAACAGCCCCATGCCTGGGGTGGGAGCCCTCTGTTGGGCTGTGTAACAGGTCCAGGCACTCTGCTCCCCCCCCCGCCCTCTCCAGCGACACTTGGACCCGGGCACAGCCGGTGCCATTCAGCCTTTGGAGGCCCTGTTGGGCGCGCCCTGGCCGGCTCAGTGACCTTTGGACCTGGGAAGAGCTGGAGCCTTTAATCCCCCAGGGCCTGTCATCTGGGGTGGCTCCCTGTCCCTGGCAGGTCTCTGTGCCCCTTCCCAGCTGTGTCGGGTGCCTGGGGTCTGGTGTGGGAGTGGAGGGGGCAGGTGTGTGGCAGATCCTGTCATTCCCCCCCAGGGAGAGGTTGCTTTCATGGCAGCACGTCATTAGCCCGCCTGAGTCACCCCCCATCCCTGCTCCACATGGGGAGCTGGGAGTTCAGGCTCCATGCCCCATTCAGCCTCTCCCCAGGGGGCACCGATTAGTGCCTGTTGTGGGTTTGGGTTTGCAGATGTCTCCACCCTAGGGATACAGCTAATCCCTGCCCTGCCTCTGCCTGACCCTGCCAGGCCCTGGGACCAGATCACAGCTCGCACCCTCTGGAGGGGAAAGGCCCCGTGTCCCATTCCCCAGCCCATCGAACCAGCCAGGCCCTGCCCTGGGGCTGGATCAGAGCTGGGGCGTCATGGGGAGAAAGCACCCTTGGGCAGGGAGAGGGTCAGGCTGGGGACATGGGCCCATGGGCACGGTCCCGAAGCTGGGGGGGGGGGGAGCGGGGGGGGACCCTGCTGGGTCAGCCCAGGGTCCATCTAGCCTAGGATCCTGTCTGACAATGCCCCCCCCGAGCTGCAGTCATGGTGTGATCCTGCCGGCTTCTGGTGATGAGAGGTTTAGGGACCCCCAGAGCGTGGGGCTACATCCTGGCTAGTGGCCAGCAAAGGTCCTGTCCTTCAGGCACTCACCTCATGCTCCCTTGAACCCGTTACAACACGCCCGGCCAGCGAGGGGCACAGGTTGGCAGTGGGCCGGGTGAAGGGGGGGATTCCTTTGCTTTGTCGGGCAACCCCTGGTCCTTGTGTTACGTGTCCCTAGGCACAGTCTCCACCCCAGGCAGGATTCAGAGACCTCCATCATCCCCGCGCAGCCGTCTCTCCTCCAAGCTGAACCGTCCCAGGCTAGAATCTCCCCTCCGACGGAAGCTCTGCCAGCCCCCTCAGCATTTTTGTTCCCCTTTTTCTGCACCTTTTGCGAACCCCTGTACCCGTTCCGCAACGGGGCGGCCAGCGTTGCACGCAGTGTGCCCGGTGTGGGCGCACCTGGAGCCGAATTAAGCTATTTGCTGTCTTAGTTTCTATCCCTTTCATTCCGCAGTCAGCAGGGCCAGATTAACTTTTTGTGGGCCCGGCGCCAAACATATTTGTGGGCCCTGCTGGGGAATGAAGAGGCCAGGGGCAAGAGCACAGCGGGCAGGGTGGATTTGATTTAAATCACGAGTCAAGAAGACGTCTGACGAAGTGGGTATTCACCCACGAAAGCTTATGCTCCAATACTTCTGTTCATCTATAAGGTGCCACAGGACTCTTTGTCGCTAGTTAGGAAGACTCGATTTAATCATGGGTTTCTACACAAGTCCATTCTTGTTGGTTGTTATAACCTTAATACATATTCTTCACACCTCAGAGAGAGAGATGTAGGTTTCATTTTTAGAAGGTACACGCTATACATTTTTAAACCGTGATTTATTTTGAAAACTTTTCAGATGAGTTTTACAGCTATATCAGAAAATGAATGATTGTTTGGTTATTTCATTTACCAAAGATAATTGAAGCAGATATTTATGAAGTCATTGGGAGGTGAGCTATCTCCAATTCAAGAGGTTAATCATTAATATTTGGAGGATTTTCTTGCCAGGCTGTATTAGAACATCACCAGACGGACATTTAAATTGTTTTATTTAACTAAAAACATAACAACATTAAGTATTCTGGATTTTTTTTCTTCAACAGCAAACAAAATATTTTAACAAAAAACCGTATGTCCCTCACTTCTCACATTTATCTCCAGACTTCTCCTTGTCCAGATCTATTCTGCGCCCAACAATCTTCTATTCATTGAACTTTTTGAAACTTTTCACTTTTAAAGAGAGGTAAGGGGTTGACCCTGTGTACACAAATTTGCAGCGGGACAATAGAGTTGAGGTCTGTTATTTCTCACCTCTATACATTATTTATTTAAAAACATTTTTGCTGTTAACAAGCATGTGTAAGCGGGGGAATGGTCCCGCTCTTGTGGGGAACTTTCCTGGCTTCTGTGCTACCCCGGTGAAGTGGGCGAGCGAAAGGATCTGAGTCCTCGCTCCCACTTCCTTGACCCAGAGGCCTCCCTGCCCTTGAGGACTCTCCTGTCTGGCAGAGTTCTCGTAGCCCCAACAAGGCTGGGCCCAGGATTCCTGGGGGGGCTCAACCCCCAACCCTGCTGTGGTCACCTAGGACAGGGGCTAAGGTGTCCCCACTCCGGGGTACCCTTTCTGCACTGGGCACCTCCCTGACCCACTGATTATTCCAGACAATATAAAGCAAATACAAGTTGTTTACTTAACAATTAATTTAAAAAAAGAACAAGGAAAAATGGGAAAGGTTAAAGGAAAACACATCACCCCGCTCTGTGGCAGGGAACATTTACAGACAGTGTCTCTGGAACATCAGGGCAGTTCACAGTCTGTTCCTTGTAGGTCCCAGGCCACCTTCTCAGGTCCTGGCTGTGCTGCACAGACGCTGCAGGTTGGACACTTGCCCTGGCGGTGGCCACATGCTCTCAGGCTGTAGGTGGCAGGACCCTTCTCCCCAGCATCGCCCCCGCCCTGTCAGGGTTACGATCCCCCTCCAAGTCTGGCCTGCAGGGCCTCTTGGCTGAGGCGTCTCCCTGTGCTGGGCCCACTGCCCAGGGTCCCCCTCACTCTGCCCAGCTGCTCACCGCACCCAGCTCTGGACTGCTCCAGCTCCACACTGCCTCAGCACGGCTGCTGCTGCTGCTCTGCCTTCAGCTCCCTGGGCTGCTTCTCTGGCCTCTCTGGCTCTGGTTGCTACAGCTCTGCTCCCAGGACAGGACAGGTCTGCTCTGCAGGCTGCTTCCTGGGCTGCTTGTCTGGCCCCTCTGGCTCTGGTTGCTGCAGCTCTGCTCCCAGGGCACGTCTGCTCTCTCTGGGCTGTGCTCTGGCTTTTTGGCTGCAACTCTGCTCCCAGCACAGGATCTGCTCTCCCTGGGGCTTTCTGGCTGCAGCTCTGGCCCCTCTGGATCTGGCCCAGCTCTGCTCTCCCGCTCAGCTTGGGCCCCTGCTTTCTCCTTAGCTCGGCCCCACTCTGTCTGACTCAGGCACATTCCTGCTCACACGGAGGACGGGACCCACCCTGGCCTTCTGTCTCCTTGATTTGCTGGCCCGCCCTGTCAATCTGGAGCATTGGCCTCTTGCCATTGTTCCTGGGGACTATCAGTCTCAGGGTCCTGATTTGCCATCGATCCCTCCCCTTTTAGTGCTGGGAGCTAGCAACCAAAACACCCCCACTGAATGTTAGTAAGGGGGCAACAGTCCCCTTACACGTTACCTCTGGAGACACAAATCCACAGTTTGAGAACTGCAAAACTAAGCGTCTCTGATGGTATCTTCTAGACTGAGCACTTTGAGTCCCATTGGGTAGATAGAAAAATTAACCTAAATATTCTATACAGAAGTCTGTGGAACCCCATAAGATTGGGTCCCTAAGCCTGTAGAACTGATGAATGAAATTGTTTTTAATTGTTCACTTTATTAATGTAACTTCATAAGTAAAGTTTTATGAATGAAACATTCATTCATAAAACCAGTTACCCCAATAACTGGCTAATTGACTATTAAGATGCTTGTTAAGAGCCATAGCTGTTCAGCCAGTTGCCCTTGTAAGTTTCACTGTCAATCCAATTCCTGCTTAAATCACTGAGACTTGCACTGTTTCAGTATTGTAACTTCTGTTCATTGTTTGCCACTCATTACACTTGCCTACATTGTAACTTCTGTTCACTGTTTGCCATATTGTAATTCAAACTCCATTTTACAACGCTTACTCCATTTTGTAAAAGCTGGCTGCAAACTTCATTTTTGCAAAACCTGCTGTAATCTTATTAGTTTAGAGGTCTGAATGAGGTATGTATGGATGATGGAATCAACCTCCAGCACCAGCCTGTCCTGATGAAACAGAGTTCAAACACCAATGGCTGAAGATTCAGACAAGAGCCCTAACAAAGTAAGAAGAGTCCACCCTAAAAAGAAAAGAACAAAGGTACAATAGAAGGAAGATCAAAGCCAGGTCCGAGGCTGAAAGTCACGTCTGCATTGACGGGTGATCAATCACCAAACCCAGAGGCAGCTTGACACAGCAAGACCTAGAGACTCTGGATTCAAACTAAAGCCTACAAAAAGGATGGGTGAGATGGAAGACTTGGAAAGGTAACGTTCTGCTGCCACATGGAAGGGCAGACCCAGCCCTTCCTCGTGCCCGGCTTTCCTGGCCAGTTACCGCCACGAGCTACGAACCCAAGCTGCGAAATCAAGCCACGGGCTCAAGCTATGTTCAGGACTGGTAACTATGCAGCAGCTGCAGAACATCTGGTACACACACACGCCGGTTCCCACCGTTTCCCGGTTGTTAAAATTAGACGCCGGTGTAGAACCGGCTGTTAAGGGGCGGGAGGGGAGCGCAAACAACTCCGGCCCGCGGGACCGTCCTGTCCCCTACCAGAGCTCCCAGGAGTCCCAGCTGGGGAGGCTGAGGCTCCCCCGGCCCCTCCCCCGCTTCCCCCCCCCCACACACACACACACAGCCGCAGTGTGCCGGCAGCTGGGCAGCTCAGCTCCCGAGTTCTGCTGCTTTGAGCGGCCGCCGGCAAGGTAAGGGGGGGCTGCGAGCTCCAGGGCTGCCGGGGGGGGGGCAAGTGGGGCAATTTGCCTCAGGCCCTGGGCCCTGCAGGGGCCCCCGGCCCCACGGGGATGTCTCCGGGGCTGAGCTCCTTCTGCTCAGAGCCGGCGGGCCGAGCAGCAGGAGCTCAGCAATGCTCTAACGTTTTGTCGAGTGTAAGAAAAACATCAACAGCCACCTCGCAATTATTGGGGGGGGGAGGGGGGAAGAAAGCTAGAGGGGACAGAGAGGCAGCCTAAAGAGCCAAATCTGCTTGCAAGCTTTCTAATTAAATAGTGTCACTTCCCTCCACTGGTTACTTGGGAGGTAGGCGGCCGTTGGGAGAAAGTTGTGTATTTTTGCAATTTAAAAAAATATAATTTCCATTATAGGGACAATGTTTTAGAATTGTTGGTCGTGAGTATTTTAATAATTATATGTTATGAGGAAAACTGTGGTCAGTGCTGTACTAAAAAATAAGAGGGCGCTTGCTTTTTTCTATCCCGGTGGCTGTTATCCTGTACTACAGTCCTAGTGTTTCCATTTCATAAATTAACAACGCTATTCAGGATATATAAGTATTAAGGTATTCGCTAGTGGTTATAGATCAAATTGTTATCATAATAAATGTGGCATCTTTGCCTTGCCCCCTGAAACGATCCTGGGTAGTTTGGGCTGCATAACAAGCCATGAACTATTAGAACTCATTTACAAAACTTCTCTTAAACATTACATGAATAGATTGTCTCATACGATAGAATCAGAATTTATAATCCCTATTCCATGATACAATGTATCTTAATTAAAACTCTCTTTAGATTGGATTTTTGAGGGGGGAAACTATTTAAATTTAAAAAATCTGATTTTTTTTAAAGTCATTGATTTTTATCCACCCTGACAACTGGGCATGGTGGTGGGGGGGAAGGATTGGTCCCCAGCTGGAGCGAGGGAGGGGCCAGGGGTGAGATGAGCACAGTGGGGCATGGGGGGAGGATTAGTCCCTGCTGACTGGAGCAAGGCAGGGGCTGGGGGCAAAAACACAGTGGGGCGGGAGCGAGGGTTACTCATTGGAGCAAGGGGCAGGGAGTAAACTGCAAGCGCAGCAGGGTGGGGGAGGGGGTAAACAGGATTCCCCCCCCTGCCCACATAGAGCGGGTACCTACCTTCTCCCTGGTTCTAGCCCATTCTCTTCGCCTCTCTCTGCACCGAGCTCAGGGTGGGGGTGCAGGGTCTGGGAGTAAGTTAGGGTGCAGGAGCAGGCTGGGGGTTGGGGTGCGGGGCCTGACCAGGAGCTAGAATGAGGGAGGGGGCTCAGGGTTGGGGCAGGAGGTTTGGGTGTTGAGCGCTTACCTCGGGCAGCTCCCATTCGGTGCGAGGGGTGCAGGTGGGAATGTGGGTGGGTGCAGGAGTTCCCCTTTGGTGCTCAGGGTGGGGAGGGGATGTGGGGGGGTGCTCGAGTCAGGGCATGGGGTGTGGGGGAGGGCTGGGTATGTGTGGGGGGGTGCAGGGGTCAGGGCTGGGGTTGTGGGGGTGCTCCCAGCCCCGAGCGGTTCACAGCAGGGGGCTGGAAGGGGTATGCCCCGATTCCACCCACTTCCCCAAGGCCCTGCCCCCGCCTCTTCTCCACTTCCTCCCCTCTCCCCTGAAAGTTATTAAATGTTCAGCGCCAAGGAACGGATGGGGTAGAGGACTGAATTTTCCACGGCCTCCCTCACAAAATAAATCACCACTTTGCCTTTAGTAATTATCCTTTGGAGGGGAAAACCGGGCACTTCTCTCTTTTTGCAAAGTCCTGTGACCTCTTTCAGCTAAAGAAAACTTGTGAGTGCTGGTGATGCAATCGCTCTTCACCGCTCGCCCCGTTCTAGCGGTGCGGGATGAGTAAAGGTGGGGGTGCAGTGTTAAGGCCCCCCCGACCCCCAATGCCTGCACACTTGATGGGACAGCAGCTGCTCTAGCCCACCTGGAGCTGGGAGGAAGGACACGGGTGCTGCTGTGCAACGTCCCACAGGGCACCAGGGGCAAGGAGTGGGGAAGTGGGGGGGGGGAGAGGGGGCCCCGGGCCGGGCAGGGGGCGCAGCAGCAGGAGGACGGGGAGGAAGATCTGGGAAAAGGGGGCAGCTGCGGCGGGGACTCGCCCTGCCTGGGGTCCAGGTGGCTGCTGCTCTCCCCCCCCCCCCCAACCAGCTGATCGGGAGCAGGGAGAGAGGGTGAGAGGAGGAGGGGCGAGTAGCAACAGGCTGGGGGAAGAGGTGGGGGAGGGGGAGCTTTGCTGCCAGCTGCGGGCACAGCAGGACCAAGCTTCGGGGAGAAGAGAGGCCGGGCCCGGCGCCATGGTAAATCCACTACGGAGTAGTGCTGCTATTTCCTAGCTGGGCTCCTTCCCAGCTCCTGGGGGGACCCTCTGGGCCGGGGGCACTGTTAAATTTATCAGTTTGTTCCAAACCCCTCCTTGGTCGGCTAGTCCCCCCGACTGCCCGCCAGGCTCCCTGCTCCTCAGGGACCGAACCGGCCTGCAGCTGGGTTTAGAAAACTGCTTCTCCCCGTGCTTCGCGCCCAGCCGCCGGAGTCCGCTTTTCCCTTCCTCCACCTCCAATCGGCCCCGCTAGGATCCCACGTCCAGATCTGAACGGATCCTTTTGCCCCCACCCAACCCCATTGCAGTCACAGGTGTAAATCAGGAGTGATCCCATTGCAGTCACGGGGCCAGTTCCCCTCTCGCTGCCCCGGTGTAAATCAGGAGTGACCCCCATTGCAGTCACGGGCCAGTTCCCCTCTTGCTGCCCCGGTGTAGCGAGGCGAGACTCACCGGTGTGGCACCTCCTGCTGGTTATCCTGGGAATTAGCTCGATTTCAGCCCAGAGCGCCCTCTGCAGGCCAGTGGCTCACCTGCCTCAGGCCCTGTGTCCTGCCCAGACTCTGGTGCCCTTTACCTCAGGCCCCTGCAGTACCCCCACTCTGGGTCTCCCCAACCCTCTATCCCCACCTTGCCTCAGTGGCTACTGCCAGTCATCATCTAGCGCTGCTCACTGGGGCTGCCTCTGCCTAACCCCGGGCTGCACCTTTGCAACCCCAGTACCTGTTTTGGCCTCAGCCTGGGATTTACCAAGCTGGAGCGCCGCACTGCACTGCGCCGCGCCGCGCCGCGCCGTGCCTCGCCTCGCCTCCTCCCAGGCAGCCAGGTCCTTCTCTCCCAAGAGCTAGAGAGACACTGACCCAGCCCCTGGCTCACAGCCCTTTTATAGGGCCAGTTGTCTCCTACTTGGGTGTGGCCCCAGCTGTGGCTGCTTCCCCCAGTCAGCCTGTTCTTCTTGGCACTCAGCCCCAGCCCTCTGCAAGGGCTGGCTTTTAACCCTTTCAGGGCCGCAGTGGGGTGACTGCCCTGCTACACCCGGTGTAAATCAGGAGTGACCCCATTGCAGTCACGGGCCAATCCCCCTCTCGCTGCCCCGGTGTAAATCAGAAGTAAGCTCATTGCACTCACTAGGGCTCCCCCCACTGCAGCTCCCTGGGGTGGCTCTGGATTTGCTCCCGGCTCAGGCAGTGACTCTGTCACGGGGCTCAGGTACTCACCCCAGCTCCCGCAGGTCTGGGCTGGGCTGCCTCTGCCCCAGGCTCCAGCCCAGCCTCCTGCCTCCCCACCCTCGCACCGGCATTAACCCTTCGGTGCCCAACCCGCTACAGCTCTGTCCTTCCCCACCACGCTCTGGGCACCCGGGATTTCTGTTGCTTTCTTCCCCCTCCCCCCAACCTCCCTCTCCTGGCCCACAGGTGTGTGGTAGTTCCACTGCCCAGGAGGGGTGGGGGGCAGAAAAGGCAGGGGAAGGGGAGCTAGGTGGGGGCCGGGGAAGGGGCAGCGTGAGCCTGGGGCGGGCCAGGGGGGCTGCACTGGGGGTGGAATCGGGACGTCTCTGTTTAGTAGGAAGCCCATGTATGGATTTTCTTAACCCAGCAAATAACACCAGGACTTGGTGGTGCCCCATCCCAGCTCAGACCCCTCCCCTGGCTCCCAGCCCCACCTCCACGGCCAAGCCCCTTCCCCGGCTCCCAGCCCCCTCCTGCTGCTCCGAGACCCACAACCATGGCCCAGGCCCCTCCCTCTCCCAGCTCACAATCCCCTCCACCGCTTCCCCTGCTCCCAACCCCAAAATCACAGCCCAGGCCCCTCCTCCTCCCTACCCTGCTCTCAGCCCCCCCCCCCCCCCCCCCCCCCCCCCCCCCCCCCCCCCCCCCCCCCCCCCCCCCCCCCCCCCCCCCCCCCCCCCCCCCCCCCCCCCCCCCCCCCCCCCCCCCCCCCCCCCACCCCCCCCCCCACCCCCCCCA
>QXTE01001106.1:19274-29493 GCA_003942145.1 Platysternon megacephalum
CCCCCCCCCCCCAACTTGAAGTGGTTTCCATCATATCCAGGGTTTACAGTTTAGTTCAATGGCTCTCAGCCCCCCCACTATACAAATTGTTCCAGCACCGCTGCCTGGATCCCAGCCCAGCCTTGGCCTGATGTGCTCTGCGCTGTACGGGATGGACACATGGAGTTATAGAGGCAGGAGCAGCCCAGAGAACCCAGGAGGGGACCCAGGACTCCTGAGTTGTATCCCCACTTCTGGACAGGGAGTGGGGTTTAGCGCTTAGAGTGTGGGGCTGGGAGCCAGGACTCCTGGGTTCTAGCCTGACCTCTGCTCAAGCCTCCTTGTGAGTTTGTGCACGTTACTTCACCTCTCAGTGGCCCCCTTCTCTGCAATGGGGCTGCTGGAAAGCGAGGCTGACCCTGCCCCAGGTGAGCACCACACAGAGTGAGTAAGAGACCAAAGAATGATACAATTCCCTGACAACAAGCTGAGATGACACCCAGACGGCTGAGCTCAGCAGCCCCCTCCCTCTGGAGAGCAGGCGCTGAAGGGTTAAGGTTCTGCCAAGCAGGACTGTGGGAGGTTCGGGGAGGTGAGTCACGTGGCCTCCAGCCGCAGGTGTGGTGTTGGGGGGCTCGATTGGCTGGGGGAGGGATTGTCTCTGCACTGCCTGGGGGCTCCCCCCAGGTGTGTAATGATGGAAAGAGGTGCATGGGGGATGCTGGGTGCCTCCGCCTTGTGTCAGGAGCAGGGCCGGGGGGGCTGGGCAGCAGTGAGCTAGGAGAGGAGTGCGGCCTGTGGGTTGAGTGTCGGGGTTTGTTCTGCGATTTTAATGACCACAGAGGCCGGCAGCCCAGGCACTGCCATGCCCAGGGCCTGAGCCGCACACGGAGCTTGTCCAGAGCACTTCTTGTCACCGGTAGGGAAACTGAGGCACGGGGCGAAGCCATAACTCGTCCAAGCTCACCCAGTGTCCCTCCCCCAGCCTGGGTGAAAGTGTGACAAAGTGGGGGCTTTCCTTTGTTATGTTGTATGTGAGCCTGTGAGTCTTACTGTTTTGTATGAATACTGTGTGTGCCTCAGTTTCCCCGCGTATTGCATCAGTGCCTAGGTGGTGGGAAGAAGGGTGCGTGACTTTTGCTGAAGCCCTCGGGACACATGAAGAGGCTCCAGCTGCCTGCACATAAGTGATGGCTGATGCCTCTCGTAACCTGAGACCCAGGAGGGGGATGCGACCAGGTGACACTTTGCCAGGGAAGCAAGACAAACAAGAGGAGGAACAATGGGTGTGTCGGAGGTCGGGTCGCTGGAAGCTGGGCAGTTTGCTGGTGGGGACTCAGAGGGGGGAGTCCAGGGCATCCAACCCGAGGTCCCCCCAAAATGGACGTTGCCGAAAGTCACTGATTTCTGTGCTAACAAGCTCTGTCCTACACTATGTTCCTGTCAACTAATAAACTTTCTGTTTTACGCTGGCTGAGAGTCACGGCTGGCTGTGGAGTGGGGGCGCAGGGCCCTCTGGCTTCCCCAGGGGTCCCGTCCAGGTGGACCCCCCAAGGGGAAGTGTACAGTGTGAACAGGGATGCTGAATGCTCCGAGGTCAGACCAGGAAGGCTGAAGCCGAGGAGGCTTTTTGCCCTGGGCAGCGTTTCCTGAGGGGAGTCCGGGCTGGCTTCATACAGAGCAGTTCCAGAGCAATGGACCTGTGACTCCATCACAGAGAGTGATTAACCTTTGGCCCGGTCAGTGGGGGAGTCTGCAGGGGGGATTCAGTCCAGACGGGGTGTTTTTCTAAGCGCGGCTCTAGAAATGATTGTGGGACCGTTCTGTGGCCTGCGCGACGCCGGGGGGTCGGACTAGCTGATCCCATCGGGCCCGGCTGGCCTCCACGCTATCAAGGCAGACGAGGGAAACTTTAAGCGGTGAGCCAGGCTATTATGGCAGAGCCGAGGACACGGGCTGAGCCAAGTGCAGTAGGACAGTCGGTGCCATGGCAAAGCTGTCTCAGCGCCCGGCTGCCTGGCAGGTGGGAACTTGGGACAGCTGCCCGCCTCCGTCCCCAGGCCACAGCGCTGCCAGGGTTGGTGATCTCCTAACCAAACGTGCTCTGGAGCGGGGGCGGGGGGGTTTACGGAGTCCCAGACGGGCCTCTAATCAAAACGGTGTTTATTTCTCATTGCAGCGATCACTGTGCAAACATATACAACAGGAGAGACTCGTCCCCAAGGCATGGGGGAGAGGAGCTAATGCAACAAGCTATTTACAGGCAGCCCCTCCCGGCGGATTGTGCAGGGAGCAGCCGGGTGCAAAATTACAGCTTGGGCTCTGCCACCTGAGCCACAACTCCCAGGTGTCACCCGCTGGGCAGGGCTGGGGATTAGCAACAAACCAGGGGGCGCGGGGGGGATCTGTGAGAGTTTGTGTAGCAGGGATGCGGGAGGTGTACAGTGGGCTGGCGGGTGGCTGTGTGTGTCCGGGTTAGAATGGGATAGTGTGTGTGTGTGTCTGTCTGTCCCTGCTGCCCCCTGCTGGAGAGCCAGGGCACATTCACCTCTCTAAGCCAAGCTGTTCCCCCTGCCCTCCCCAATCCCTGCTATTGGGCTCCCAGCCCACATCCACTCCTTTGACCAATGCCCAGACCGGCCAAGCAGGCTGTGTGCCAGCCGACGTGGTGCTCGCTGGGATATGACCCTCCATACACTGCCCCCAATACACTGGGATGCAGGGGGCTCAGCCTGGGGCCCCACATAGATGCAAGGGGAGCCCTGGTCCCTTCCCAGCCCCCCAGGACCCATTGCTGGGGCAGGCGATCACAGGAGGTGGGAGCAGTGCTGCCCATGAGGGCGCTATGGGGTGTGGAGGTGTGTGCGCCCGACTGGGAAGGGGGCAGCCCCTGGAGGTGTGTGCGCCCGACTGGGAAGGGGGCAGCCCAGCAGGGGTGAGCAGCCCCTCCCTGTGGGGCCCTGCTGGGGCAGGGGGAGGCTCTGTCCTGGTTTGGGGCATCAGCTCTGGACCCAGGTGTCCAGCAGCCCCCAGGGCTGTGTATTGGGATTCCTCCCAGGGTGTGGGCCAGGGGCTACTCCACCCCGTGCAGGGCTTTGTCTCAGCCCCCCCGGGTTGTGCCCTGGTTCCTCCCAGGGCTGTGGGTCAGGATCTAATCCCCCCTCACCGCAGGGCTGAGCTGCTGGCACTGGAGCGCCCCAGGCTGACGGGGCTGCCCTTGCCCAGAACTGCAGCGGTTAAAGCTAGGCAGCTCCACCCTGGTTGGCTGATGCACGGCAGAGGGTGTGGCCTATGCAGTCACTCCCACCACTGTTAACCAATCACAGAGAAGCTCTTCTCCAGCCCCACCCCTTGCCGCAGGATGAAGAACTCTAGCAGGCCATGGAACAGCCCTATTAGTAGCTGGGCTCTAGCAGAAGAACCCATTGGTGGGTGGAGGCTTAAAGGTCTGGCGCTGCAAACCCCCCCATTGGTAGGTGGGGGTCTTAAGGGGCCGGTGCTGTATTATGATAGGTGGATCTACAAGTCCACCATTGGTGGGTGGAGGCTTAAAGGGCCACGCTGCATTGTGATAGGTGGATCTGACCCATTCCTCCCCACCCACACTCTCATTCCAGTAATGCAGACAAGGCGCTGTGGGGTCAGAGGTCGAAGGTTGTCGGGTCGCAAAGTCCAGTGGGTCATATAGGAACATTTGCCCCTCGTGGCTGGAATGGAGGGGGCGGCGTCTGTCTGGCGTGGGGGGCGAGGGGAGGGCTGGCGCCAGCGGGGTGGCATAACTCCATTGTGCGGGAACCTAGGCAGCAGGGGTCAGTGCTGGGAAACGATCCCGCTGGCCAGGGAGTGAGTCTGCAGAGAGAGACACGGGCATCAGGGGCTGGCACAGCTGGGGCGGGACAGACCTGGCAATCCCACCCCTCTGCGAATACACTGGAGGGATGATCCCTCCTGCCTCTGGGGGGGCCAGAGTAGGAGGGATGGGGTAGGAGGGATGGGGGGGATCCCACCCCGATCCCACCCCGATCCCACCTCAGGGGGAATCGACTGAAGGGGACGATAACTGAAGGGACCATCCCTGCCCCACACACCTTCATGGCCTGGTGGATCCAGTCGTGGAAGGCGCCAACCCTGGTGTAGACCCCCGGCTTTTGGGGCAGGGCGCAGCCGGTGCCCCAGCTGACCACACCGCAGAGCCGCCAGCGCGGGGTGCGGGAGATGCCGTCCTCACACACAAAGGGACCCCCGCTGTCACCCTGCCGAGAGGGAGACAGGGAAGGGGTCAGTGCCCTAGCACTGGCCCCCACTGCCCACCCGCCCCACCCGCCTCACCCGACCCCACCTGGCAGGCGTCGGTGCCACCCTCAGCGTAGCCAGCGCAGAACATGCGGGGGCGGATCTGGTTGCCGTAGTACTCGGGCGAGTTGCACAGAGCGGTGCTGATAATGGGCACGGAGGCCTCCTGCAGGATGCCGGACTGCTGCCCTGGGGGAGATGGGGGGGAGAGTGGGCATGGAGGCCCCCGCCCTGCCCCCACCTGCCCTGCATCCACCCCCCCAAACCCGACTCCCGCCCACCCAGCAAACGCCCCACCCATCCAGCATTCCCCCTCCGATTCCAGCCACTGCCTGCCCCCCATCTGCCCACCCGCCCAGAATCCATGCCCTCCTGCTCCTGCCCACCTGGCATCCACTTGCCCGCAACCAGCCCCCGCCTGCCCAGCATCTGCCCCCCCCCAACCCAGCTCCCGCCTATCTAGCTTCCACCCCCCATCTGAACCTGGCCCCCACCTGCCCGGCATCTGCCCCCTCACCTGAACCTGGCCACTGCCCGCCTGGCATACTCCCCCCTACCCCTCTCACCCAGCATCCATTGTTGGACTACATTGATAATTGGTATATTTCTCTTGGACTGGATTGATAAAAAGGGATGTGCTGCATCCGAGGGTGCTAAAGGAGTTGGCGGATGTGATTGCAGAGCCATTGGCCATTATCTTCGAAAACTCATGGCGATCGGGGGAGGTCCCGGATGACTGGAAAAAGGCTAATGTAGTGCCCATCTTTAAAAAAGGGAAGGAGGAGGATCTGGGGAACTACAGGCCAGTCAGCCTCACCTCAGTCCCTGGAAAAATCATGGAGCAGGTCCTCAAGGAATCAATTCTGAAGCACTTAGAGGAGAGGAAAGTGATCAGGAACAGTCAGCATGGATTCACCAAGGGCAAGTCATGCCTGACTAACCTAATTGCCTTCTATGAGGAGATAACTGGCTCTGTGGATGAGGGGAAAGCAGTGGATGTGTTATTCTTTGACTTTAGCAAAGCTTTTGATACGGTCTCCCACAGTATTCTTGCCAGCAAGTTAAAGAAGTATGGGCTGAATGAATGGACTATAAAATGGATAGAAAGCTGGCTAGATCGTCGGGCTCAATGGGTAGTGATCAATGGCTCCATGTCTAGTTGGCAGCCGGTTTCAAGCGCAGTGCCCCAAGGGTCGGTCCTGGGGCTGGTTTTGTTCAATATCTTCATTAATGATCTGGAGGATGGCGTGGACTGCACTCTCAGCAAGTTTGCAGATGACACTAAACTGGGAGTAGTGGTAGATACACTGGAGGGTAGGGATAGGATACAGAGGGACCTAGACAAATTAGAGGATTGGGCCAAAAGAAATCTGATGAGGTTCAACAAGGACAAGTGTAGAGTCCTGCACTTAGGTTGGAAGAATCCCATGCACTGCTACAGACTAGGGACCGAGTGACTAGGCAGCAGTGCTGCAGAAAAGGACCTAGGGGTTATAGTGGACGAGAAGCTGGATATGAGTCAACAGTGTGCCCTTGTTGCCAAGAAGGCTAACGGCATTTTGGGCTGTATAAGTAGGAGCATTGCCAGCAGATCGAGGGACGTGATCATTCCCCTCTATTTGGCACTGGTGAGGCCTCATCTGGAGTACTGTGTCCAGTTTGGGGCCCTACACTACAAGAAGGATGTGGAAAAATTGGAAAGAGTCCAGCGGAGGGCAACAAAAATTATTAGGGGGCTGGAGCACATGACTTATGAGGAGAGGCTGAGGGAACTGGGATTGTTTAGTCTGCAGAAGAGAAGAATGAGGGGGGATTTGATAGCTGCTTTCAACTACCTGAAAGGGGGTTCCAAAGAGGATGGATCTAGACTGTTCTCAGTGGTACCAGATGACAGAACAAGGAGTAATGGTCTCAAGTTGCAGTGGGGGAGGTTTAGGTTGGATATTAGGAAAAACTTTTTCACTAGGAGGGTGGTGAAGCACTGGAATGGGTTACCTAGGGAGGTGGTGGAATCTCCTTCCTTAGAGGTTTTTAAGATTAGGCTTGACAAAGCCCTGGCTGGGATGATTTAGTTCGGAATTGGTCCTGCATGGGGTAGGGGGTTGGACTAGATGACCTCCTGAGGTCCCTTCCAACCCTGAGATTCTATGAACTGGTATATTTCTGATATGGGAAATGTAAGACAGGGTGACTCCAGAGCAGACCCAGAAGCTGCTGAACTGTGTTAATTGAAGTTGCTTATCAGCTTCACAAGGTCGCTGTTAATTGTAGAAGCACATCCAGAGACAAAGAGTTTGTTCTAAAACTAACAAGATAACAGCTGGCCTTTATGGCTGGTACAACTTTGTTGAGTAATATTTGTGAAACCTCCCCACTGTTGCATGCTTATCTTGTTTGTTTCCTTTTAGATGTAACAAGTGAATAGATTTATTGAAGTCTGCCATGCCCCACTGATTTTAGACTGGTTATGTTAAAGGATGGGAGGTGATACAATGCAGATGTGACACATGTGAGTGTGATTGTATGTGTGATTGAATAAGAAATGAAAGATTAAAGGTTGAGGTGCCAGCCTTAAAATAAGGCTGTTTGGCTGAAGAATGCAGGGGACGAGATAGCCCGATAACCCTGAGGGCAAACCGGAATTCACCCACAATTGCCCCAAGGACAGGAGGGCCGAAGAACAAGATAACAACATACTGTCATTCCATCATTGCTGTGCCATCTGTGTGATTGACTATCACGTCAAACGTGAGACCAGCATGATGAGGCAAACCCCAGAGACTTACATGAGGATGGATCCCTATAAAAACAGACCCTGAAGACTGAGGACTTTGGGTCTGGTTCTGCAACCAACTTCCAGGAGCATTGGATGCGCATCTGACAAGGCCCAGCTTTGTGTGTGTGTGTGTGTGTGTGTGTGTGTGTGTGTGATAGCTACAACTGATTGCTTACTCTAATTATTCTTTAAATATTCAGAATAAACTTGGAATTTTGCCTTATTCCCTGAGATCTGTTGGTCTTCATTTTCTAGTATAACACCATGCCCCCTGCACTCAGCCCCTGACTGCCCGGCATCCGCTCCTCCTGGCACCCAGCCCCCACCTGCCCGGCATCTGCCCCCCACCCATACCCAGTCCCCGCCCACCTGGCATCTACTCCCCCCGCCCGCCCGGCATCCACCTGCTCACGCCTGGCCCCACCTGCCCTACATCCGCCCCACCCAAACCCAGCCCCCACCTGCCTGCTTTTCACCTGCCCCCGAACCTGGCCCCCGCCTGTCCTGCATCAGTTCCCCCCCCCAACTTGGCCCCCGCTCAACCAGGATCCAAGAACCTAGTCCCTGCCTGACCAGCATCCACCTCCCAACTGCACCCAACACCCCACCACCAGGGCATCTGCCCCCTGCCTGAACCCCTGCACCTGCCCCATCCCCAAACTCCGGCCCCACATCTGCCTGGAATCCGCTGCCCATTCCCCCGGCACCTGCCCTGGCCCCACCTGCCAACTATGTGCCTCCACCTGAACCCTGGCACCTCACCTGCCTGGCATCCACACCGGCATCTGAACACTGGCACCCGTCCTTACAGAGGAGGGACCTCCGGAGTGTTGTTCCCCAATGGGGGCGGGCTTTCCTGAAGTTGGTTCTTGGGCTCGGGATATTATGGGTTGCTCTGGGTGGCATCTTGGGAAGCCCCTCCTCATGGGCGGGGCCTAGCATTGCTACCCCTCCAGTTTTACCCGGGTTTTGGTTTCTGTGTCCAGGTGCCATTTAGGGTTGGCAGGTGCCTGGTTTTTGGGGACCTGACAACCCTAAATGGCATCTGAACCAGAAGCCTGGTTACTGGGGGCTGGGGGCAGGCTAGGCTTGCTAAGCATCCAGTTTTCAAGCAGAACGGAAAAGGGACCTGGCGGCTCCGGTCAGCACCGCTAACCGGGCGTTAAAGGTCCAGTCGGCAGCGCAGCGGGGCTAAGGCAGGCTCCCTGCCAGCCCTGGCTCCCTGCTGCTCCCGGAAGCGGCCGGTATGGCCCTGCGGCTCCTAGGCCCAGGGGCGATCAGGGGGCTCCGCATGCTGCCAGCACCTGCTGGCATTACCCTGCAGCTGCCATTGGCTGGGAACCACGGCCAAGGGGCGCTGCGGGGGCAATGCCTGCGGGCACACAGCGTGCAGAGCCCCCTGATCGCCCCTCTGCCCAGGGGCCGCAGGGACATGCCAGCCGCTTCCGGGAGCAGCAGGGAGCCTGCCTTAGCCTTGCTGCACCCCCTCCCCCAGCCCCTCGTCCCCAGCCCCACCCCAGAGCCTGCACCCCCAGCTGGAGCCCTCACCCCCTCCCGCACCCCAACCCCCTCCCCCAGCCCCTCGTCCCCAGCCCCACCCCAGAGCCTGCACCCCCAGCTGGAGCCCTCACCCCCTCCCGCCCCCCAGCCCCCTTGAGAGGATCCAGTGAGCGACCAGGGGGGCGGGGGGAAGAAGGGACGATGAGGGCGGGGCCTGGGGAAGAGGTGGAGTGGGGTGGGGCCTTGGGGGGGAGAGGCTGAGCCTCTAACACAGGGTCTCTGTCGCTGAATGGCCCCATCTTCCTCCATCCCCAGCCCCCCAGCTGTGTGACCACAGAGAGGGGCGGGGCCTTGTACTGTGTCCTTGGGCGGGGCCATGTCTGGGGGGGGCAGTCGCACACTCACCGTAGTACTGGGTGTTGCCCCAGCCGGTCACGGTGCAGACCCTGCCGTCCAGGAGGGGCTGCCCCAGCGCCGGGAGGCAGACGGGCTGGACGTCCTCTGCGGAGACAGAGCCTGGGCATGAGGCACAGATAAGGGTTGCGTGCCACACGCCCACACACCCACACACAGCCACACACAGCCACAGCCACACACACACACACACACACAGCCACACGCCCACAGCCACACGCCCACACACAGCCACATGCCCACACACCCACACACAGCCACACGCCCACACACAGCCACACGCCCACACACAGCCACACACACACACACACACCCCACACACACAGCCACACACAGCCACACGCCCACACACAGCCACACACACACACACACACAGCCACACGCCCACACAGCCACACACAGCCACACGCCCACAGCCACACGCCCACACAGCCACACAGCCACACACACACACACACACACACACAGAGCCACACACAGCCACACGCCCACACACAGCCACATGCCCGCACACAGCCACACACCCACACACAGCCACACACAGCCACACGCCCACACACAGCCACACNACAGCCACACACCCACACACCCACACACGCCCACACAGCCACACACCCACACACACCCACACACACGCCCACACAGCCACACACACGCCCACACACCCACACACAGCCACACGCCCACACACCCACACACAGCCACACACACACACACAGCCACACGCCCACACAGCCACACAGCCACACACACACACACACACACACAGCCACACGCCCACACACAGCCACACGCCCGCACACACCCACACACCCACACACAGCCACACACCCACACACAGCCACACACAGCCACACGCCCACACACAGCCACACACACACACACAGCCACACGCCCACACAGCCACACACAGCCACACGCCCACACAGACACACAGACACACACACAGCCACACGCCCACACACAGCCACACGCCCACACACAGCCACACACACACACACACCCACACACACACACACAGCCACACACCCACACACAGCCACACGCCCACACAGCCACATGCCCGCACAGCCACACGCCCACACAGCCACACAGCCACACACACACACACACACACACAGCCACACGCCCACACAGCCACACAGCCACACACACACACACACACACAGCCACACGCCCACACACAGCCACATGCCCGCACAGCCACACGCCCACACACAGCCACACGCCCACACGCCCACACACAGCCATACACCC
>QXTE01001107.1:0-27963 GCA_003942145.1 Platysternon megacephalum
ATACAATCGGTTGCAAAAAATCGAATTCCGTAAGTTCGGAGTAATCCCGTAGTGTAGAGATGCCTGAGACACCACCTCACCCTGTGTCCCTGAGGTGTCAGGCAAACTCTCCACACCTGAAGCCTCTGCCACTCACCTAGCGCCCCACGCCCCATAGATCAGCCATAGCCCTGGCTGCTGCTCCTCTCTCTAGAGTGTGAAAAGAGCCGAGTCAGCAAATCCATGGGAGCTACGGGGCTGCAGCACCAACAGAGGAAAAAAAACGTGCTCAGCACCCACTGGCAGCCAGCTCCACCCCCGCTACAGGCCTTGCTGAGAAGCTCCTCCTCTTCCCCTTCTGCACCTCCCGCCTGCCAGTGATCAGCTGTTCAGTGGTGTGCTGGGGGGGAGAGGGAGGAGCTTGGACAGGAAGAAGTGGGGGGGGGGAGAGGAATGGGGCAGGAAGGTGCTGGTTGGGAAGAGATGGGAGTGGGGTGGGTGCTTGGGGGCAGGGCCTGAGGTGGAGCAGGGGTCGAGCACTGGCTGGGAACTCTCAAAGTTGGTGCCCCTGAGTACAGAACCCTTCCCTGGGGCTGCAAGCCTCACGCTTGGGAGAGAGATTATCTGAGACATCCGAGTGTTGGAAACCCTCCTGCCCCCTCCCTAAATCAGGGGCCTGTTCCAGCCCTGAGTCTGAGCTACCAGGATCCCTGCCACAGAGCAGGTGCCACAAATCTCAGCCTCCCTGTCCCACACATGGCTCTGGACACCACCAGGAATCATTTGGCTCCTAACACACAAAACAACTTAAAACAACTAGCACTAGAAAAGGTTCAGAAAAGGGCAACTAAAATGATTAGGGGTTTAGAGAGGGTCCCATACGAGGAGAGATTAGAGAGGCTAGGACTCTTCAGCTTGGAGAAGAGAAGACTAAGGGGGGACATGATAGAGGTATATAAAATCATGAGTGATGTTGAGAAAGTGGATAAGGAAAAGTTATTTACTTATTCCCATAATACAAGAACTAGGGGTCACCAAATGAAATTAATAGGCAGCAGGTTTAAAACAAATAAAAGGAAGTTCTTCTTCACGCAGCGCACAGTCAACTTGTGGAACTCCTTACCTGAGGAGGTTGTGAAGGCTAGGACTATAACAATGTTTAAAAGGGGACTGGATAAATTCATGGTGGCTAAGTCCATAAATGGCTATTAGCCAGGATGGGTAAGAATGGTGTCCCTAGCCTCTGTTCGTCAGAGGATGGAGATGGATGGCAGGAGAGAGATCACTTGATCATTGCCTGTTAGGTTCACTCCCTCTGGGGCACCTGGNGAGGTCCCTTCCAACCCTGAGATTCTATGATTCTATGATTCTGACCCGGTACGGCCTTTCTTATGTTCTTATGTTCTTAAAACCTAAGTGTCATAACAGGGGCCTGAACCTTAGATTAGGAGCCTGATGTTTCACCACCTGAGCTAGTCAGGTGTGCTGAAAACATTTACCCCTTCCACCACAAGAGCAAGCCAGCAGACATAAGGAAGGGAAAAAAAGTCCCAGGAACCCCTCTTCTTTTTCTCCACAGTCACTGCCTATCAACTGGATTCCTCCTCCTCCTCCCTCCTGAGCCTCAGTGCGACTAAATCTCTGCACCTAGACAGCCGGTCCATCCGCTGCACCCCAATCCCCCATGCCTAAGCCTCCCTGCCAAAGCCCTGCACCTGGCTCCAGAGAATTCGGTCTCACATCTCACTGGGAACTCGACTTCTTGTGCCCAGAGAGTCTCTGTCCCCCTCAGTAGCTGACCCAAGAAACACAGTGTCCGCCTTTTCCAAAGAAGTGCTTAGAAAGACTTTTTTTATGTGGCCTAATGGATAAGGCGTCTGACTTTGCAGCTGGCAATTGAGGGTTCGAGTCCCTTTGTGCTTGTGTGGTTTTACCTTTGTGCTGAAAGTCCTGCTCCCTTCAGGGCTGGAACCTCTTCTTGGTCACTCAGGCCAATATTCTCGCTTCAGGTAGAGTTGTGCGGTGGGTGTGACAAAGGCTGGGGCATGAGCCCCATGTGCTTCCAGTCTAGCCTTTGCCATTCCTGACTTGCCAAAGAAAATGGGCGGATGCCTGGGCTAGCGTGTAGAGCAGTTTCCCTCTTCCAAATGTGCGCCTGTCCCTGTGCTTGAGGGGGTTTGCTACATAGTGCCTTGGAGCCTGGGAGTTTCTCTGCTTCTCGCCAGCTGGGGAAAAGCCTCTTGGGGTAAAATCTCCTGCCCCACTGCCAAAGTGAGCACCTTGAGTGGGAACGGTAAGAGGCCCCACCAGGGGGGCTGGCCCTGCTTTCCTAGCGTCTTCTGATGTTGGCCACAGAGCATCAGCAGCTGCCCAGCATGCTGGTCTGTGGGTGGCCTTCAGTGGGTGTTTGGCATGGCAGGGAGCAGGCTGGCTGGGGGTCTTTGTGCCTGTCTGCTGGCCACACATAGGCATGGTCCTCCCCTCCTGTGAACAGCCAGAAATGCAGAGGCAGTCCGTGCTTAGAGAGCAGAGACACAGAAGAGTTAATGAGACCAAAAATACATGAGAGGGTGAGAAAGATGGAGAAAGGACCTATGAAGACAGCACACACTACAGGGACACGGCCTGGTTAAGGGAGGTGGAGGCAATGGAAATGTGCTTGGGATGATGGCGATGATGGATTGAAAAAATGTTGGATTCAGTGAAAGATGAGACCAAACAAGGGAAGCTGAATGGCAGCTCCACATACGGTGATTGTGATCAAACACCCCACCCATGGGCACCTCAAACTGTGCTAGACACAGAGAAAAGGCAAAGAGGGATCCAGCCCCCGAATGATCCTCTTCTGGGAGAAGACCCCCTGGATAATTAGGATGTGGGTTGGGAATGGAGTGGAAGGTCCCTCAGGACGAGGAGAGATAAAGGCCGCAGAGCTAGGAACACTCGGCAATACGAGTGAAAGGGCTTCACACCCTGCAGCAGCAACAGCTGGGGGCTGCAGGCTTGGCCTGAGCTGCATTGGCAGCAGGGCAGGAGGCAGGTTAGGACTGAGATCCCTGGGGAATGTCTCCATCCTCACCTGGTGTTGGTTTAGATTTAAACAATGATGCAGCCTCTGCTCCTGAGCAAAAGCACCGGAACCTCGGTAGAAGTGGGGGAGCCATGAGGCCCTGCCCTTCTCCAAGGCCCCACCTCTCCTCTTCCCCCGGAGGCCCTGCCCCATAGCCAGGACAGAAGCTGAAGCCAGGCCATGGTAAAAGCCACCTAGGGAGCCCAAGGCACTATGGGGAGCTCCAAACCCTCCACCTGCCCTGGGTTAGGGGCCTGGGTGCAGAAGCAGAGGCGCTGACTCTATGGGTGCTCCGGGGCTGGAGCACCCACGGGGAAAAATTAGTGGGTGCTCTGCACCCACTGGCAGTCAAGCTCCCCTCACCCCCATCCCACCCCCTCCCCCGAGCGTGCTGCGTACCAGCTCCTCCACCTACCTCCCAGCGCTTCCCACCTGGCTGCCGCCAAACAGCTGTTTGGCCGCTCTGGGAGGGAGGCTGAGCAGCGGGAATGTGGCGCTTGGGGGACGAGGCAGGGAAGAGGCGGGGCTGGGGCAGGGATCTGGGGAAGGAGTTGGAATAGGGGCAGGGAGGGGGCGGAGTTGGGTGGGGACTTTGGGGAAGAGGTGGGAATGGGGGTGGGGCAGGGGCGGGGCCTCATGGAAGGGGTGGAGTGGGGGCGGGGGCACCCAAGGGAAAGAGGGGAAGTCGGCACCTATGTGCAGACGAGCCTGTGGTCATCAGCTGATGCAGCCATAAGGCAACCCAAAGGCTGGAAGGCATCTTTAGCTGGACTCTCAAGTTCAATAGCATGGGGCCATCTGGAACAGAGATCTCCCTTGAGCAGGCACGAGTAGCCAAGCAGGAGGGAAAAGAGAGACTTTTGTGCAATTGGGATGCTGAGCAGCAGGGTCTCCAGGGCTTCGCAGCAAGCCGACACAGCTCCAGGAGATTCTACCAAGATCTGAACTGGGATTGCGAGATTCAGAGTCCTGAGGGCTGACCATTACACCACAGGACCAGCTGACTCTGGCTTTTCTCCAGAACACCTGTGACCACTAGTATTCAGATGGGCGACATGTCCACTGCCCTCCTTGGTTCTCTCCAGCTGCTCCCTCCCTCGAAACCTTTTCTCCTCCCGCATCTCTAGTTCTCGTCTCTGCTCTTACACACACCCCACCCTTGTTTTCTCAGGGACCTATCCCCACATTGCTGGGTTGTCCACTATCCTGTTTAACTTCCAAATCAGCTGGGCTTGGAGCACATTCCCAGGTGGTTCTCCCCTAGGTAGATAGCAGTGATGTCTGGTGTGTCCTCACAGGGAACCAGCTCACAAAAAAAGAGCCAGGAGCTGGTCCCAGCGCATCCCCCATCTGCTGTGCAGAGAGAAAATCGCCTCCAGCCCAAGGCCCAGTTGCAAACCCCTGGCTGAATTACAGGCTGCCTTGGAAGCCCACTGCACAATGCTGTGCCCACAAATCCATATCCCCAGCCACAGGTGCACTTCAATAGAATCTAAATAAGAGCCATGGGGAAGGAGCAGACAGGGTTAAAACCTGTGATGCTTATGGCCCACCACATGCATTGGCCTTCTCTCAGGCAGGGGACTTATAGGCCCTATATCACCTGCACCCTATAGCCTGGATCTCTGACACCCCCAGACCCAACTGGGTAGCCGCTGTTGCAGTCACTTTACGGAAGAAGTGGGAGCCATACTCTCCAGTGGCAACATTTCACAGGTGGATACAGACTCTATGACTCAGGAAGACTGGGGCTTGGCTCTGCATCTCCCCTATCAGGGAGAAGAGAGGCTGAGGGGGGCACAAGAAGGGCAAAAGGTAACAAGCAGGAACAGCAGAGATTTTCTTGTTACAATTAATCAGAATCTCATCCCTGAAGAGCTCCAGTAGAGGGGAAGCTTAGCCCACCACCCACTCAGTGAGCTACATGGATCATCCTGCCCCAGGGACTGAGGGCTGTTAGAATAGAGATATTCAGGCTGCCTGTAAAGGCCTAGACTTGAAGAACGTAGGTGTATTTTTATCACTTAGCTAGTGACAGGGGTATAAAACAACGAATCAAAATCACAGTCTGCCTGTGTCTGGGCCTTCTCTCCCTAGGAGAGTCTGAGGCCTTGTTCTTAGGCTAAGGCCTTTGGCTAAGCAGCCGGGGCAGCCATAAACTGGGAAGCGAACGGTCACATTCTCACCTCCCAAACCAGTCACACTGAAATAAGGTGCTATTGGGCTGTTAGGAAGAGGATCCTGTCCTGATAGTGCCCATCACCACCAGATAAAGAAACAGATCTTAAGAGAGCATCCGGTCTGGCAAGAAATCCTTTTTCAATGGTTGTGGTTGTGAAACCCTCATTTCTGTATGTTTTATCTTTATGGCCCCCACTTTTCTATTGTTAATCTGTCTGGTTCTCTAATTGTTTCTGTCTGCTGTATAATTAATTTTGCTAGGTGTAAGTTAATTAGGGTAGTGGGATATAATTGGCTAGAGAATTATGTTACAATATGTTAGGATTGGTTAGTTAAATTTCAGTAAAATGATTGGTTAAGGTCTAGCTGAGAATATTACTGTATAAACTGGGGTCAAACAGGAAGTGGAAGGGGAAATTGGAATCATGCTTTTACCCGGGGGGGAACTGGGAATAGGGAAAGGGGAACAGGGTCACAGGCAAGGCTCTGCGGTGTCAGAGCTGGGAAGGGGGGCGCAGGGTAAACGCTCTGCAGCGTCGGAGCTGGGAAGGGAACACTGGGGAACAGACTCTATCGGCGTATAGAGATTAGCCCGACTGGTGTGAAGGGCTTCAGAATATGCTTGCTTGGAAATGTCGGGGACTCTAACCCAGACGGCACGGTTCGCTGTCTGACTGCAGAGAGACAGGCAACACCAGCAAGGTCTGATCACAAGCTCTTTACTGAAGAGTGCACACAACGATAGAGAGTGGCCCATCTCCACAGAGAACCAGCCACAGTTTTAACATCTAGTAGGATTATATAGACAGTTTCGTCGCGTCATAGATTATTTATTTAAAACAACCCACATTCCATCCCCCTTTGTTAGCAAGAAACTTCTAGTATTCATGTATACCTATTTCCCTAAACAAGCAGCCTTAAGCAATTCATAATATTTGAGCAACTTTTTTATCAGCATGGTTAACGAGCACCAGAACTAGGAGACAGGGGGAGTTAAGAACATACAAAGAACAGAAACAGAGAGTGGAGGCAGTATGCCTCCTAATCTATCTTCTGGGCACACTGTTCGTAGCACATCTGGTACAGGAATGCAGCTTTCCTTTTATTTTACTTTTTTTAGCTTAAGCAACTATGTTTTCGATTTTGCTCGGGGACTACCCAGAAGCCTCTGTTGGCCTAATTTTGGTTAGGTTGGCATAATTGCTTTACAATTTTTTTTTTGGGCCTAACAATCCCCCCTTTGTCCCTGGAGTACTGTAAAGGGACTCTTGGGACATACTGGCTGCAACTCTTACTGAGTTTTGAACTAATTACTGCTGGGTGGAGCACAGCTTGGTGCCTATCCAACACCCACATCGGAGAATAACATACAAAAGTATCAGGCCACAAATAATTACAACAGCACTGCGAAACATATTATGAAGCCAGCCACCTATGTCTAGAACCCAATTAAACAGGTTGCTCCACCAAGAATCAATCCGCTTTCCTTTATGGTCCTTTGCTACTTGTACGAGGTGGGTTGCTCTTTCCCAGGTGGAGTTATAAACATCAGGAACATATACACAGCACTCTTGTGCACATGTTCCTCCCTGAGAGGCCAATAAGATATCTAGAGCCAAGCGGTTCTGGAGAACCATCTGCCTTAGTTTTCTCTGTGCAGTTGCCAAGTCCACCAGGGCATCGGTGGTAAACTAAACTAACTATGGAGATATACCTATCTCATAGAACTGAAAGGTCATCGAGTCCAGTCCCCTGCCTTCACTAGCAGGACCAATTTTTTGCCCCAGATCCCTAAGTGGCCCCCTCAAGGATTGAACTCACAACCCTGGGTTTAGCAGGCCAATGCTCAAACCACTGAGTATTTGCTATTATCTCCAAAACCCCTGAACTCTCATTACTCCTTCTCCAATTCGCCAGGTGGCTCCGCCACAGGCAAAAATGCACAAATGCCTGTCCAATCATTCAGAGCCTGCCAGGTAAGGGGGCGAGATTCCTTAACATCTTCCTCAGCACCCCTTACATTTCTGATTTTCCCTTTTGGGAGGTGGGCGTGATAAACTACAGGTGGCTCTAACCTGGCCAGATAGCAGGATCCACTCCATGAGGGAGGGAGGACTAGGAATGCTTTGTTACCACACACCCAATATACCCCAAATAGGGATCAGTCCCACAAACTCCATCGGTCGGGACCGATTGGTAGAGTTGGGCCATTTGGATAAGAGCATATACAAAGGGACCTATTATTGGGTCCGGGGGAACATCGGGTACAGTGTAAAGAAAAGCAGTTATAGGAAAGGTGTGAGGAAGAAGGTGTATCTGTACCATTTATAATTTGAAATCCTTCCCTAGTGTGTGTATAAGCCAGTTCACTATGGGAGGTGTTATAATACCATGTGCACTGGCTAATTCCAACAAAAATGCTAGAATTAGCACGTGGTCCTTTTAAGAGGCACCAATGTCCTGGTCTTCTTTAAACATTTAAGAACCCTTTATTTTTAATTCCAGTATCACCCCAGGTTATGTTTAGAGTGCCTGAAGAGTCCTTCCAGGAGGGAGTCCAGGTCATGTTCCTTGCACTGAGGGGAGTAGGGACCATAGGGAGACCTTTTTGGCTATTCGCTGGTGTCATAAACAGATAGTTAAGGGTTAATGCCTCTTTTACCTGTAAAGGGTTAAGAAGTTCACCTAGCCTAGCTGACACCTGACCAAAGGAACCAATGGGGGGACAAGATATTTCAAAAGGAAGGAGGGAAGTTCCCTTTGTCTGGGTCAGTTTCAGTTCTGGCCGGAGAGGAAAAGGAATCAGGAATCAAACAGGGTAGTGAGTATTTAGTGAAGGAATTAGCTTATGTTTATTTTCTTTTGTAACCTGTCTTGGGCATTATAGGTGTAATCAAATTGGCTATTTTTTGATGTACTAAGAGTTTTGCCCAGGGGAACATCCTCTGTGTTTTGAATCTGTTGTCTGTGAGATCAGCTTGTATGCTATCTCCCAGAGGTTTTTCTTTTACCTTTCTTTTCTTTAATTAAAAGCCTTCTTTTTAGAGACCTGATTGATTTTTCCTTGTTTTAAGATCCAAAGGAGTTGGATCTGGGCTCACCAGGAATTGGTGGGGAAAAGGAGGGGGGATGGTTAATTTCTCCTTGGTTTAAGATCCAAGGATTTTTGGATCGGTGTTCACCAGGGAATTGGTGGAGGAGTCTCTCAAAACTACCCAGGGAAGGGTTATAGTACTTGGGAGGGAAAGGGTTTTGGGGGAGAAGACAGAGTTCCCCAAATAACTCCAATATTTGGGTGGTGGCAGCGTACTGATCTAAGCTGGTAATTAAGCTTATGAGTTCCCATGCAGGTCCCCACATTTGTACCCTAAAGTTCAGAGTGGGGGTGAAACCTATGACATGGTGAGCAGCGGTGGGAGATTGTAAAAGAACCAAGCCAGATTTTTTTTTCTTCTCTCTCTCTCCTTGGAGATGCTGGGGAAACAGTGAAGGAGAGATACAGATCTTATCTTTTGACCTGAAGGCAAACAGGTTAAGTTTTTCTAACAAGGGCTTTTTGTTAGAAGAAAGGTTCCCAGCTGTGAACAGCTGGAAAGTAATTAGCATATTGCCAGACAAGTTACAAAACCAGTTTTCCTTGTTTCTTTCTTACTCTGAGTGGTCAAGTTCCAATAACAAAGGAATTTACAAGCTGGGTTGTTTTTTTTTCTACCTCTCAAACAAAGATAGCTAGGGGAGACCAGAAAAGCAACACTGAATACTGTGGAAGTCTCTGGTAACTAAGCAACCCTGAGCTGAGACATCCCAGTCAGTGAACTGCAGGGGGGTGTGGCCCAGCAGAAGAAAGCAGGAAAATGACTAGCAGTGACACAGCCAACAAGCTCGAGCTAGCTAGGTTGGAAGCAACAGAGAAAGAAAATGAACATAAAAGACGGCTAGAACTAAGACAATTAGAAATTAAGGCAGAGGCAGCAAGGGTGGAGGCAGAGGCAGCTGCCCACAAGAGAGCTATAGAGGCAGAGGCAGCAAGGGTGGAGGCAGAGGAAGCTGCCCACAAGAGAGCTGTGGAGGCAGAGGAAGCTGCCCACAAGAGAGCTATGGAGGCCCAGAGGGAGGCCCAGCAACATGAACTGGCTGTTATGGAGTTGAAGAGACAAAATCCTCCACCTGCTGGCTCCACTTCCCCAAAAATCCATAAATGGGAGCGACTATGTCCACAGTATGATGAATCCAGTGATATTGCTGAATATTTCCTCACCTTTGAGAGACTATGCACTCTCCATACCATTCCTGAAGAACAAAAGATGACCACATTGGTAGCCAAATTGACTGGAAGAGCTCTGGATGTATTCAACAAGATGCCTATTGGGGAGGCTTCTGACTATGGTAAATTTAAGGATTTGGTTTTAAAGCAATTTCAAGTTACACCTGACACTTACAGAGTCAAATTTAGAACCCTTCAGAGAGGGCTTGGACTAAGTAATACAGCTTATGCACACCAGATAAAGGATCTGTTAAAGAAATGGGTCGACGGCAGGGGTGTAACTACCTTTGAAGGAATGATTGATTTAATGACTCAGGAACAATTCCTGAATATGACCAAGGATCATATTAAACAGTGGTTATGGGATAAGACAATGGACTCAGTCGAAAGTCTTGCTTCTTACACTGATCAATACGAACAGTCCCAGGCCGCCAGTGAGGCGGGGAAAATCAACACAAAACGGGTGGAGGGAGCAGAGGGAAAACCTCAAACCACACCCTACCACCAGGGGCAGCCCAAGGCCCCACCTACATCCCAAGTTAAACCCCAAACCCCTTATCGTCACACCACACCAGTCTCCAGCAACCCACCTCGCCCCGGTGATACCTTAGCAGGCCGATGTTTTAAATGTAATGAACTGGGACATATAAAGGCCCATTGCCCCAAGAACCCCAACCGATTACAGTTCATTACACCACAATCACACCAAAGATCCCCAGGCCCAGATGCCTCTCAAATACCCTTGGAGCGAAGGGAAACCTTGAGAGTGGGCGGAAAGGAGGTTATCGCGTGGAGGGACACTGGAGCACAAGTGTCAACTATCCACCAATCCCTAGTGGACCCCAGATTCATCAACCCAGAGGCGCCGGTGACAATCCAACCCTTCATGTCAAACTCTTTAACCTTGCCTACAGCCAAGTTGCCTGTCCAGTACAAGGGCTGGTCAGGAATGTGGACTTTTGCAGTCTATGACAATTATCCCATCCCCATGCTGCTGGGGGAAGACTTGGCCAACCATGTGAAGCTAGCCAAGAGGGTGGGAATGGTCACCCGCAGCCAGGCTAAGCAAGCTTTCACACCTATCTCTGTTCCTGACCCTTCCACCAGGGCCCCGTCTGTGTTACCCGAGACTCAGACAGAGGTGGTGGAACCGGATCTTCTGCCCACGAGTGCTACAGCCGTAGTTGATCCAGTCCCAGAACCGGAACTAGCAAAGCAACCAGCACCAGAACCCTTGCCAACACTGAGTACAGCGCTTGCAAACCCGTCTACAACTACAACGCCAGAGGGCACCAGCGAGCCTGAACTGGCAGAAGCAGCAAATAATCCTACCCAAGAGGCTCAGCCAGAGCCTGAAATACCACATAGTGCACCAGCGGAGAGCGGTTCACACTCAGCGGAAACAACCTCATCACCTACATCGCTTCCAGAGGGACCAAGCCCAAGTCCACAGTCCAAGGAGGAACTGATGTCTCCAGCATCAAGGGAACAGTTCCAGGCCGAGCAGGAAGCAGATGACAGCCTCCAGAAAGCTTGGGTGGCGGCACGGAGCACCCCACCGCCTCTCAGCTCTTCTAACCGATCCCGGTTTGTTGTAGAACAAGGACTTTTATACAAGGAGACTCTTTCTGGTGGACACCAGGAAGACTGGCATCCTCAAAGGCAGTTGGTAGTTCCAACTAAGTACCGGGTAAAGCTCTTAAGCTTAGCCCATGATCATCCCAGTGGCCATTCTGGGGTGAACAGAACCAAAGACCGGTTGGGGAAGTCCTTCCACTGGGAGGGAATGGGCAAGGATGTTGCTAATTATGTTCGGTCTTGTGAGGTGTGCCAAAGAGTGGGAAAACCCCAAGACCAGGTCAAAGCCCCTCTCCAGTCACTCCCCATAATTGAGGTTCCCTTTCAGCGAGTAGCTGTGGATATTCTGGGTCCTTTCCCAAAAAAGACACCCAGAGGAAAACAATACATACTAACTTTCATGGATTTTGCCACCCGATGGCCGGAAGCAGTACCCTTAAGCAACACCAGGGCTAAAAGTGTGTGCCAGGCATTAGCAGACATTTTTGCCAGGGTAGGTTGGCCCTCCGACATCCTTACCGATTCGGGAACGAATTTCTTGGCAGGGACCATGAAAAGCCTGTGGGAATCTCATGGGGTGAATCACTTGGTTGCCACCCCTTACCACCATCAATCCAATGGCCTGGTGGAGAGGTTTAATGGAACTTTGGGGGCCATGATACGTAAATTCGTAAATGAACACTCCAATGATTGGGACCTAGTGTTACAGCAGTTGCTTTTTGCCTACAGGGCTGTACCACATCCCAGTTTAGGGTTTTCACCTTTTGAACTTGTGTATGGCCGCGAGGTTAAGGGGCCATTACAGTTGGTGAAGCAGCAATGGGAGGGGTTTACGCCTTCTCCAGGAACTAACATTCTAGACTTTGTAAGCGACCTACAAAACACCCTCCGACACTCTTTAGCCCTTGCTAAAGAAAACCTAAAGGATGCTCAGGAGGAGCAAAAGGCCTGGTATGATAAACATTCCAGAGAACGGTCCTTCAAAGTAGGAGACCAAGTCATGGTCTTAAAGGCGCTCCAGGCCCATAAAATGGAAGCGTCATGGGAAGGGCCATTCACGGTCCAGGAACGCCTAGGAGCTGTTAACTATCTCATAGCATCCCCTACCTCAAATATGAAGCCTAAGGTGTACCATGTTAATTCTCTTAAGCCCTTTTATTCCAGAGAATTAAAAGTTTTCCAGTTTACAACCCAGGGAACAGATGACGCGGAGTGGCCTGAAGGTGTCTACTACAAAGGGAAAAGTGACGGTGGTGTGGAAGAGGTGAACCTCTCCACGACCCTTGGACGTCTGCAGCGACAGCAGATCAAGGGTTGATACACTATCCCGTGAAAGTTTCCCAGAATTAACTGGTTAAATCGTCCTTGAAATGTGAAAAGTCTTGTAGTTTTTACATAATTAGTAGTATATGTAAAGGTGCATGTGTTTTATTAATCTGTTTATTCTAAAGTTCTAGGAAAAAAATCACAGCCAGTGCGGTCCAACACTGTCTGAGATTTGGGGGGCGTGTCATAAACAGATAGTTAAGGGTTAATGCCTCTTTTACCTGTAAAGGGTTAAGAAGTTCACCTAGCCTAGCTGACACCTGACCAAAGGAACCAATGGGGGGACAAGATATTTCAAAAGGAAGGAGGGAAGTTCCCTTTGTCTGGGTCAGTTTCAGTTCTGGCTGGAGAGGAAAAGGAATCAGGAATCAAACAGGGTAGTGAGTATTTAGTGAAGGAATTAGCTTATGTTTATTTTCTTTTGTAACCTGTCTTGGGCATTATAGGTATAATCAAATTGGCTATTTTTTGATGTACTAAGAGTTTTGCCCAGGGGAACATCCTCTGTGTTTTAAATCTGTTGTCTGTGAGATCAGCTTGTATGCTATCTCCCAGAGGTTTTTCTTTTACCTTTCTTTTCTTTAATTAAAAGCCTTCTTTTTAGAGACCTGATTGATTTTTCCTTGTTTTAAGATCCAAGGGAGTTGGATCTGGGCTCACCAGGAATTGGTGGGGAAAGGGAGGGGGGATGGTTAATTTCTCCTTGTTTTAAGATCCAAGGATTTTTGGATCGGTGTTCACCAGGGAATTGGTGGAGGAGTCTCTCAAAACTACCCAGGGAAGGGTTATAGTACTTGGGAGGGAAAGGGTTTTGGGGGAGAAGACAGAGTTTCCCAAATGACTCCAATATTTGGGTGGTGGCAGCATACTGATCTAATCTGGTAATTAAGCTTATGAGTTCCCATGCAGGTCCCCACATTTGTACCCTAAAGTTCAGAGTGGGGGTGAAACCTATGACAGCTGGCATTAGAGAACATACCCAGCATGAAGTATTATGTAAGGCTGGCATGCGAGCTTTCATCTCATGAGCAAGGCGTATAAAGGTGTTAGGACTGTGAGATTCTATAGCCCCCATGCTTCATACCACCAGAAAAGAAAGGTAACAAATAATAAACAGATTAAAAACATAAGAACCCAGGCCAGAAAACGGGGCCATCCTTCCGAGAAAGGACACCACCAATTTAAGGCTTTTTCAGCTGCAGTCGAAGCTTCAGGTCGCCCAAAGGGGTAACAGTCCATTGGTCTTGGGCACAGATGTCGTCTGCTTCTGGTTCACCCGGTTCACGGTGGGATGAACATGTGTGGCTCCCTCGAAGTCCGACGTCGTCTACTTCTGGGGGACCCTTTACCCGGTCAGGTTCCCTAGCGGTGCTCCGCTTGACTCTAGTATGATGAATCCAGGTGGGTAGCTCCTTTACTCGGATGGCGGTAGGGCGCACCAGAAGAATTTCAAAGGGTCCTAGCCACTGCGGTTGAAGTGCAGTCTTCTTGTATGCTTTTACCCACACAGGATCACCTGGTAAAAAAGAATGAACAGCTTCCCACAATGGTAAGGCTTGGGAATGAGCAGAGTACTGCTGTAATGTCACTAGATGGCGCTGCAACTCTTTTACATAGATCTCTGTTTCATGTGTCATATCAGTATCATTGGGAACTGATATTAAAGGAGCAAAGGTTGGAGGTACATATCCAAACAGGATTTCATAGGGTGCCAGTCTAGTCCTAGCATTCGGAGTAGTTTGAATGGTATAGAGAGCGAGAGGCAGAACTTTAGTCCATTTCAAATTGAGTTCTCGGCATAGTTTTGTCAAAAGGTTTTTCAGAGTTCCATTCATATGTTCCACCTGGACTGAACTCTGGGGGTGCCAGGGAGCGTGAAAGGCCCATTTTGTTCCTACCGCTTCGGTAAGTTCTTTACAAATCTTTGCTGTGAAATGAGTACCTTGGTCGGAGTCAATTATTTCAGGAAGGCCAAATCTTGGTATACCTTCATTAAGTAATATCTTACACACTGTAGTTGCAGTGGCTCGGGCGGTGGGATACGCTTCCACCCATCCAGTGAGCTGGTCTATTATAACTAACAAATGCCGTTTTCCGTCAGAGGGAGGTAAATCGGTAAAATCAACCTGTACGTGCTGCATAGGTCTATGAGCCCATCTGCGCCCCCCAGGCGGTGCTTGTTTAATTATACCCTTTGGATGACATTGCTGACACAGAGCACACTTCTCTACTGTTCTCCTGGCTACTTCGTGAAGTCCTGGGGAAACAAACTGTCTTAAAGTAATCTGGGCCATTTTATTGGCTCCCAGATGCGTGTTTTTGTGAATCTGTTCCATTACTTCCCTCTGGTGACTTTTAGGTAAAACAAAACGACCATCACATTCCCACATTCCTGTCGAGTTGGGCTTAGCTCCCCATTTCTCCCAGATTATTTTCTCACTGTCTGGGGCTTGCTGTTGCCAGGTTAAAAGAGGAGAGCCTAAATCTAGTTGAGTACTTTGTAAGGCAGCTGTCTTAGCAGCCTCATCAGCAAAGCGGTTTCCCACTGATACGGGATCAGTGTGTTTGGTGTGAGCCCTGCAGTGAATAACTGCAACCTCTTTAGGGGCTTGAATAGCTTGTAGTAATTCAGCTATTTCTTTACCATGAGCAATTTGTGACCCTAAGGAAGTAATAAATCCTCTTTAATTCAAAATTGCTCCAGTGGCATGACACACACCGAAAGCATATTTAGAGTCAGTATAAATGTTAACCCTTTTCCCTCTAGCATACAAACAGGCAGCTGTTAAAGTGCTTGTCGGCTGACTGAGTGCTTGTCCCAGGTGACAAGGGTTTTCCTATTAATACTCAAGTATCAGAGGGGTAGCCGTGTTAGTCTGGATCTGTAAAAGCAGCAAAGAATCCTGTGGCACCTTATAGACTAACAGAGGTTTTGCAGCATGAGCTTTCGTGGGTGAATACCCACTTCTTCGGATGCAAGTATGACCATCTGTAACTGCATACCCAGAATGTCGAACTCCATTCCAAACAAAAGCAGACCCATCCACAAACAATTCTAATTCCGGATCAGATAGAGGAACATCAGTAAGATCAGGCCGTGGAGTAGATACCTGATCCAGAACTTGTAAGCAATCATGTACTGTTTTCTGACCATCCTTATGAGGTAGCAAGGAAGCCGGGTTTAAATTTGCACATCTCTTTAAGGTAACTCCATGAGTCATTAGCAGAGTTACCTCGTATTTGGACAGCCTTTGATTAGTTAAATGTTTGTGCTGCTGAGAATTCAACAAGCTTGCTACAGCATGTGGAGTGTGTACTGTTAAAGGGTGTCCTAAAACAATCTCTTGAGCCTTTTCAACTAATAGTGCAGCCACTGCCACATTCCTGAGGCAGCCTGGGTGTCCTTTAGCCACTGGATCCAATTGTCCTGAAAGGTATGCCACAGGCCGAGGAGCATTTCCAAATGACTGTGTTAGTACTCCAGATGCTACTCCTTTTACCTCATGCACATACAAATCCAAAGGCTTGCTGTAATTGGGCAGTCCTAACGCAGGAGCTCGAATGAGAGATTCTTTTAGTGCTTTAAACGCTCTTATTTGCTCAGGGTTAGGATGTAAAGGTTCTTCAGCCTCCTCCCTGGTTAGTTCATGCAAAGGCTTTAACCATTCTCCAGCTGAAATAATCCAAGGGCGACAAAATCCAATCATACCAATTAAACCCCGCATACCTCGCTTAGTGGTGGGAAATGAGATATTAACTATGGTTTCTATCCGTTTGGAATCCAGACTACGTATTCCGGGACCCAGTGTATACCCAAGGTACTTTACCTCCTGCCGGGCCCACTGCAACTTAGTGGGGCTGACTTTATGTCCTTTGAGTGCCAACTGATTGAGTAAATAGACAGAGTCACGCTCATTATCCTCCCGAGTCCTTGAGGCCACTAAAATGTCATCAACATAAGTCACCAGGGTAGAGGCAGCTGGTAACTGGACATCCTTTAAATCCTCTGCTAAAACCCTGGCAAACACACCCGGTGCTTCGACATAACCTTGAGGCATTCTAGTCCAAGTGAGTTGTCCCGGGGGACCAGACCTTTTATCCCCTTTCCCTGCTGTACCAGGGAACCCCCATGTAAATGCAAAAAGGTACTGCTTTTCTGGGGCCACTGGTACAGAGAAAAAAGCATTCACTAAGTCCATGCACATAGACCATTCCGCTTCAGGTGGTACCATTGCCAAAATAGTGCTTGGGTTTGGCCCCACAGGATGTTCTGGAATCACATACTGATTGATAAGTCTTAAGTCCTGCACCATTCTATACACAGGTTTTCCGTCTGAGTCGAGCTGCGGTTTCCTTACAGCCAGAATGGGGGTGTTACAAGGAGAGACACATGGCACTAAAATTCCCTGGTTCTTAAAATTTTGCACAAGGGACTCAAGTCCTTGTATAGCCTCGATTTGAAGGGGATATTGTCTCTGAGCAGGTGGTGACATATTGCTCTTTACCACTGGATTTAGAGGTGAGGCAGATTTTACCAGACCCACATCATGTTTTCCTCCCCACACTATAGGGTTAACCATTTTGGACTCGGAGGGGAGGTGTTTCACAGTTGCTGCCATCTAATTGTGTCAGCAAATAAGCTTTCTCCACCGGGAATCGAAGGGAAATATTTTCAGGAGTACAGGAAATTTGGGCATGCAATTTACACAACAAATCTCTCCCCAGTAAGTTCACTGGACCATTCATTAACAGAAAGGAATGCTGAACAGATATAGGCCCTAACGTAGCCATACAATTGTTAGTCATGAAATGTCGTTCAGGTTTTCCAGTGACTCCTACCACACATTTTTCTACTTCACTCTTTGGTGCCACTCCCTTAGGTATAGCCGAATGAGTGGCCCCCGTGTCCACTAATAATTCAAAAGTCTTTTGTCCTACCTTTAGGGGGACCACTGGAAATCGAGCATCACAATTAAATTGTACCATTCCGGCTTCATAAACCTCAGGGCCCCAGGGGAGCGGCGCCTCCCTTCATTCATGATCCACAGAGAATTGACCCACTATCTCAGGCTTATAATCAGATCTTTGCCTGTGTGGACAGTCTCTTTTCCAGTGTCCTTCCTCACCACAATAGTGACACCCATCACAGCCCGGGTCCGTACTACCTCCGCGTCCTCGTCCCCTAAATCCACCCCTTCCCCTTCCAGCAAATCCTCCCCTTGAGCCGCGGCGCCACCCGCGACCCCTTCCTTTGCCTCCCAACATGGCCACTGCCAACAACGACACTTGATCCTTTATATCCTTTTGCTTTTCCTTCCTTCTTTCCTTTTCCCTCTTTTCCTCTCTCCCGTTATAAACTCGCGTTGCAATACTGACTATTTCAGATAAACTTTTCCCTTGCATTCCACCAGGTGTTCTCTAAACCTTTTTGCAATGTCCTCTGCACACTGTGCCATAAATACTATCTTAACCATTTCCTTTCCAGAATCTGATTCTAAGTCCAAGTTACTGTGTTTTCTAACCTCATTTGTTAACCGAGTGCAAAAATCGGAGGGATGTTCGTTAGGGAGTTGAACACATGCAGTAACCTTACCCCAATTTGGGGTAGCCTCTCCCGCTGCCCTTAATCCATGCAAAATAGCTTGCCGGTACTGATTCAAACTCTCCTTGCCCCTATCCGAATTCGGATCCCAATCAGGCTCAGCGGTGGGCATAGCTCCCCAACCTGGGTGACTCAGGTAAAATGCTGCAGTCTTTACTTTAACCTTTTGACGTTTATCCTTGGTTAAGAGGGTGTCCAACAACTGATTCACATCTGCCCATGTTGGTAAGTGAATAGAAAAAATGGTTTGAAACATTCTTTCTACCACCTCAGGGTTATCTCGAAGGCACGGCATAGAACGCTGCCAATTTAATAAGTGTGCAGTTGTGAATGGAGTGTGAGTAAGCACCATTTGATGCTGCCCAGTACTCTGGGGAACAGGGTAAGCTCGCAAAGGAGCTTGGACTACATTTGTAATTACAGGGGTCCCAAAAGATCCAGCGAATTCCCCTAGGGATTGAGAAGGACCCACTTCTTGGGCATCCCTCTTCACCTCTGTCTTTTCACCCTCTACCAGTGCTCTTGAGCTTCGCCTCGGCGGTACTCTCATTGGGAGATACCCATCTTCTTCAGGTTGAATTTCTGGGGCATGGGGGGGGGAGTTTTAACGGATTCTTCTATATAGACGGCTTCAAAGGCCGTACATCCCTCTTTTGGTTTATAGTTATACCATACAAGTAAATAGTCCATTTGTCCCGGTCTAAGATCAGCCAAAATATCTCTTAAGGAATTCATCCTGTCTGCAGAAAAGGTTCCACAGCTTGGCTAATCTTTAGTCGGGGACAAATAAGCAGTAAACGAAGGCCATTGAATCTGACATAAATTTCTCATTTTAGATTTCGCCAAACCGGTTGTTCCAGAGATTGCCTTCCAATCTCTGAGTATCAGAGACAACGGGGTGTCCCCCAGGCATTTACTGCCAAATTGTCCCATTTAGACGGTAAAGGGACTCTAACCCCACCTCTCAGTGTCGAGCGATCGCTTACCTCCCCAGGGACTTGAACCCCGAAGACCTGGATCCTACTCAACGGGTAGGTGGACGTTGCTGGATTTCTACAGGCTTCAGCTGGTTCACAGAACACGCCTTATTGCCGACGCAGGGATCAGGTCACCGGGCAATTCTTCTTGAAACTGGAGGATGCGCGCTGCGTTGCTTCAGAGTCTGATCCCGCGCCGGAGAGTCAGACGAGTCCCATCTGGGTCACAAAATTTGTCAGGGACTCTAACCCAGACAGCATGGTTCGTTGTCTGACTGCAGAGACAGGCAACACCAGCAAGGTCCGATCACAAGCTCTTTATTGAAGAGTGCACACAACGATAAAGAGCGGCTCGTCTCCATAAAGAACCAGCCACAGTTTTAACATCTAGTATGATTATATAGACAGTTCCATCGTGTCATAGATTATTCATTTAAAACAACCCACATCCCACCCCCCTTTGTTAGCAAGAAACTTCTAGTATTCATGTATACCTATTTCCCTAAACAAGCAGCCTTAAGCAATTCATAATATCTCAGCAACTTTCTTATCAGCACGGTTAACGAGCACCAGCACTAGGAGACAGGGGGAGTTAAGAACATACAAAGAACAGAAACAGAGAGTGGAGTCAGTATGCCTCCTAATCTATCTTCTGGGCACACTGTTCATAGCACATCTGGTACAGGAATGCAGCTTCCCTCTTATCTCACTTTCTTCAGCTTAAGCAACTATGTCTTCGATTCTGCTCGGGGACTACCCAGAAACCTCTGTTGGCATAATTCTGGTTAGGTTGGCATAACTGCTTTACAATTTTCCTTTTGGGCCTAACAATCATAATGGTCCCTTCTGACCTTAAAGTCTATGATTCTATGATTCTATGTATGGGTAAGGACGGCCCTGCAGGTGCAGTTGGGAGGGGAGCAGCAGGGGCTGGCTGAAGCTTTTCCCCTGGGGCTGGAGGACTAACCCAAGACTCGGCCATTGCTGTTAGGACCTGTGGTTTAACCAACGTTGTTATGTTTAGATCAGCGGTTCTCAGCCGGGGTCTGGGGCCGCGAGCCCTTTCAGGGGGGCCAGGGAGGCCCGCGGCTGAAACCTGGTGCAGCGAGTCCCAGCGCTGAAGCCAGGAGTGGCGCGGGGCTGAAGCCGACAAAGCTCCCCTCCCCCACAAGCCAGGAGCAGCAGGGAGGCTGAAGCCGGTGGGGTCCCCCCATTACCCCCAAGCCAGGAGCAGCAGGGAGGCTGAAGTCGGTGGGGTCCCCCCCATTGCCCCCAAGCCGGGAGCAGCCCCAACGCCTCGCCCCCTGAATCTGGGAGTTCCACTGGGAGCCCACCTGCCACTACACAGCCCCTCGCTACCCCCTCCCTGCACCCTGAGCTACCCCCTGCCTGTACACAGCCCTTCGCTACCCCCTCCCTGCACCTGGAGCTACTCCCCTCACTTCACACAGCCCCTAGCTACCCCCGCCCCCCTGCCAGCACCCTGAGCAGTTTTCAAACTTTTTGAACCGAGTCCCCCACTTTGAGTTTTATTTTTTGGTTGCATCCCCCCACTCCCCAGACAGGTGGGTGGCCTCCTGAGTGAGTCAGGGGTGGAGGTGGCACACCCTCCCTGGACCCCGCTGTGCGGAGCTGGCTTGAGCCCCGCCAGCCCTTTCCCTTCCCCCCCCCAATAGAAGTAAAACTATGCCTGTGCCCAAGGGTGTCTCCCTAGCCTGGAGCCATCCCCTACCTGGCGTTTTTACAGGATGTTGAAGGGGCCTCAGCAAGCAAAAGGTTGAGAACCTCTGGTTGAGGCAACCATGAAAGGGGCTCTGGTTATGAAGTTGACAGTTTCCCAAATCTAACTGTCTTTTTTAAGTTATATAGAATAGACCCCAGTAGGATGATGTTTTTTTATTGTGTCCACGGAGTGCGAGTTCACTTATTTCAATGCTCCTGGCCAACACTTCAGAACAATCAAGGGAGTGGCTTCATCCCATGCTTTATACTGATCCGATTCTATAGATTATAAAGCTAGAAGGGACCAGTCTGACCTCCTGTACAACACAGGCCCTAACCCTAACCCTCTGTGACTGATTGATTTAAAATAATGTCTTTGTTTCCGTGAGTTAGATAGGTAGTAATCTGGAATGATTACTTTATGAAGTCCTAAGAGTACATTTAAAATATAAAATCAGTGTAGAAATACTGATTAAGAAAATGTAAAACAGAGAAGAGCTGCATCATGTATTCCATAATATTTAATGTTGTATTCAGCAAGACAGCTGACTTGCCCTTACTACAAAGTTTTTGCAAATAAATCTCTGACAAACTTCAGGGCATATCAAAAAACCTGTGACTGACATTTTTTATTACCAAGTTTAGTGCTTTTAGTTAGATACCTTCTGCATGTCCAGGCTTCACCTTCTGGCATGCAGTGGAAAACGCTCCGTTTTCTTTAGAAAAAAATTGCAGAAGAGGTTTTTTTTCAAATATCATTTGCTTCTTTTGGGTGCGGGGATTGGGGGGGAGGGGGGGGGGCGGGGGGGGGGAGGGAAGAGAGGAGGGAGACAGTGGGGAGGGGCGGAGCCTGAGCAGAGTGGTGCGGGGCTTGGGCGAAGCAGGGGTGGAGTATGGGCGGGGCCCCAGGCAGAAGAGGTGGGCTGGGGAGCTGGCCTCCCCAAGCGGCAGCTTCACCTACCGCCCATGACAGCAGGTAAGAGCGAGTCGGCTCCCGCACACCCAGCGCACGCTGCAGTGTCCTTAGGCAGGGGCCGTATTCACAGAGCCGAACGCGTTGGCGCCGCACATTCTGCGTGAGGGAGAGGGTCTGGGGGTCTCTGCGGGGAACTGTGACTCTCTGCTGCCGTGAGGCGGGCCAGGCAGCTCGGTATCCTCTGCTGCCTCATCCCTCACCCCCGCCCCTCCCAGGGCTGCCGTCGGGCATAGGGGCACCAGTTTAATAATACCTCGTAGGGCCCCATAAATTCTAAAGACGGCCCTGCCCACCCCCCCGCCTGTTTCTGGCCTGCACTGGCTGCGCGCTGAGAGCTGCGGTGGCTGGTGAGTGTGGGCAGGCGCTAGGCAGCAGCCAATTACGTGTCGCCTTTGCTGCCCACCCATCAGCCCTTTACATGCGCCCCCTCCCGCTGTCCTTTGCCTCTTCACCCACCCCAGCCCTGCTGCTCCCCCATATCCCCACCGGCAGGGCGCATCCCGCTCCCAGCGCTGTGGGGAGAACCAGCCCCTGGTCAGAGCGCTCAGCTCACTAACAGCCTGGCCGGCAGGCTCCTTCCTTCCCCCACTGACTCAGGCTGGGCCCGCGCCCCTGGAAAGCCCAAGACCCTTCAGCCCGGGGAGCTGGCCAGGAGGAGCCATGTGCCAAGGTCCCGCACAGCGCTGGCATGGGGAAGCCTCTCCGCCCCTCAGCTAAGCTCTGGAGTGGCGAGGGGGAGGAAGGGAAAGCGATTTCCAGCCTGTCACCCCAAACCTGCAGGCTCCACAGCAGCTCCCTGGACACTCTCCATAGCAGCCCCTACCCCCACCACCCTGGCTCCTGCACCGGGGAGTGCGGGGCTCTCTGTCCCCTAGGCACCCTCCCCTGCTGACCCACCTCTCTGGCCAGGTTCGCTGAAGCCCCTGCGGTCAGGTCCCTGGGCCCTGGTGCACAATGCATCCTTAGGGCTTAACCCCTTTGTGCCCATGCTGTAGCCGGGAGACAAGAGGCGACTGGGTTATGTCAGTGGCCAGCAGCAGCCTGGAGGTGTTAGCTGCCTTTCAACACTGTGCGGGCAGGAAGGGACACACTGCTTCCAGCCACAGGGGAGGGGGATAAGCAATGAGCTCTGCAAAGACACAAGCCAGGTCATCCCTTCCCCCCTCCTCCTCCCCTGCAGCTGGAAGCAGCTTCCATTCCTTCCCTCCCCCAGAGTGCGGAAAGGCTGCTGCTGGCCAGTCTGGTGTGAACCCTGACAGAAATCTGGACAGGGGGGCATGTGACCTCCCACGTGTTGCCTTGGGAAGACGCAGCGCCAGGTCCTGGGATAGGCAGGTCTTTTCCCGGGGACCCAGCCAGGCATGGAGGGCAGAGAGCACCGGGCGGGCAGGGAGGGAAGGAGGGTGGGGTTGGTCGGTCATCCCCCCCCGTGTGAGAGAGCTGTACGGGAGTGTGTGTATGTAGGGGTGTGTGGGTCACCCCTCCCCGTGTGAACCCTAAAGCCTTAAAGATAAGAAAGTAAATAAAAAGAATCCAGCTATGCAGTATTTCTTTTAACGGTGGCTCAGTCAGCTTGATGTTCGTGTGTACTGCATAGTTCTGATTGATTGCCGTTGAACTGACTTGAATATGAGTAATTTTACCAGGTGTCCTGTATTCACCATAGGGAAATATGATCACTCTATTTAGACACAACAAATCCTGCATCTTGGCAGGGGTTAGACTAGATGACCCTTGTGGGCCCTTCCATAAGCGCCGACTTACCGAGTTGCCGGGGGGTCCTCGACCCACACTACATCCCAGGCCCCACCCCCACTCCAACTCCACCCCTTCCTCCAAGGACCCACCTCCGCCCCACCTCTTCCCACCCCCGCTCCGCCCCAGACCCATCACCACTCAGGGCCGGCGCAACCCATTAGGTGACCTAGGCAGTCGCTATTTGGGGGGTGCTATTTGGGGGGTGCCGGCGCCCCGGCAGTCCATTGAATTTTGGGGGCGGGACCTTGCCGGGACCTTCTGCCGCCTAGGGCGCCGGAAAAGCTGGCAGCGCTCCTGCCACCACTCCATTCCTTTCTCCAAGCCCCCACCCCACCTGCCCCCACCCCCTCCAGCCAGCCCTTACTGCTCAGCAGGCACCCAAAGATGAGGCTGCCCGGGGCGCACAGGCTGCAGGGTGCACCTATGGGGCAGGGGGCCCCTCTGGGGCTTGAGCTTCACTAGCCCCTCCCGACTCTGGCTTGGTGTCCAGCGGTGGCCCTCTCCTGCCAGTGCCACGTGCTGCTGCCCTGGTCTCGGGCCCCAGCACTAGCCCCGCCCAGATCCACCCCCACAAGGCACACTCCAGGCGCTGGAGACCATGGCAGCTGCATGCAGTGCCGGCAGGAGAGGGACGTGGGCGAGCAGACAGACACCAAGCCAGGATTGGGAGTTCCAGCCTGTGGATTCGGGGGGCTCTGGCCCCGATTTGGGTGGGCCTGGTTGGATGCTAAGTTGCTGGGATGCGGCCCACCCAGGCCCACAAGTGGCTATGCCACCCAGCCTCTTTCTGCCCCTTCCCTTTCCCTCCCCCCCTCAGGGCCGTGGCATAGTCTAACTAAGCTTTGGCTTAGGACCGCACAAAATGAGGGGCCTCTAAAAAAGAAAAAATTGACTCCATTTCAAATTTTATCAAAATCGGTTGATAAATAAAGGAGATATGGGAAAAAGAAGATTCTCTCTAAATATAGACATTTTTGTTCAAATATGACAAAAATATACACATCTGGCTACACAAATACCGTTACCCTTCACTAATTGTTCATTATTGACAGGCGGGAGGCCAGGGCTGAGAAAAAAAATGATAATTGCATTTGTAAAATTAGTATTTCTATGAGTAAGTCTGCTATCAGTCTCCTAAAGCAGCGTTTTGTTGGCCAGCTGCTACTGGTAAAATTCTGACCATGCCTTCAGAACTTATTTAAATAAATAAATAAGCCCACCGCCGATAAAAATCGGGAAAAATGTGAGGTCTGAGACGGCAGTGTCATGAAGCAATTCTGCCAAGCTCATACTCATATGGGACTCATCCTAGGAGTGAGGTCATGTATAGCGTCCCCCTTGGCTGGTAATAGCCAGAAAGCCACCATCTTTTGTTTATGGTCCAGCACGCTCAGTGGTATAATGCCTTCGCTCCTGTTTTTCTTCGTTTTCTTAAGTGTTCATGTGTTCTTTCTTCTTTAGATCTGTACATACGCACAATTGTGTGTTTTAGTGCGCACGCTGCTTTCTGCTTCACGCACTATCCATGCTTCACATGACTGAGTTTGCAGGTGATCATCTTATGGACTTGGGTCGAGTGGATCTTGAGGAGGATACATTTGCGTTGGCTTCCGTCCGTCAGTTTCAGGAACCTTCCCAGTAAATATCAGAGAGTGCTGACGAAAGGATAAATAGAGGGTTTTGAGAGAAGTGAAGGAAGATATACAGATATATCAAAATATTCTGAGTACTTGGTGAGCAAGTTATTTCAAATTATGTGCATGTATGATTTATAGGCTATTAAATCCTATAATATTAATGATATTGCATCATGCAGGAGGTCAGACTAGATGATCATAATGGTCCCTTCTGATCTTAAGTTCTATGATTCTATGATTTGCTTGAATATAGGCTAGTTTTTCTCATTTTTTCAATGCCTGTCTAGAGATTACCAGTCTTTTTTCTGGTAAATTCTTTCTGTGCCTTTCGCACATATAGCTTGTTGTCACTCTGTGGGTCCGAGGTGTTTACTCGAGATTAATTAGTGGTCCTGGGGGAGATAGAGGATTGAGAAGCGAACGCGAAGAGAGATCGCTGCTGTCAGGGTTCCTTCCCCACTCTGAACTCTGGGATACAGAACTGGGGACCCGCATGAAAGCCCCCTAAGCTTATTTCTACCAGCTTAGGTTAAAACCTGGTACTCTGCCACCACCAAGTGATTTAACAAGAAACAGGGAAAGGACCACTTGGAGTTCCTCTTCCCCCAAAATATCCCCCCAAGCCCTTACACCCCATTTCCTGGGGAGACTTGAGAATAATATCCTAACCAATTGGTTACAAAGTGATCAAAGACCCAAACCCCTGGGTCTTTGGACAATGGAAAAATCAGTCAGGTTCTTAAAAGAAGGATTTTATTAAAAAGAAAAGGTAAAAATCATCTCTGTAAAATCAGGATGGGAAATAACTTTACAGGGTAATCAGATTCAAAGAGCCCAGAGGAACCCCCTCTAGCCTTAGTTTCAAAGTTACAGCAAAACAGGGATAAACCTCCCTCTAGCAAAGGGAACATTCAGAAGTTGAGAAAAACAAAGATAAACGAATACGCCTTGCCTGGCTATTACTTACAAGTTTGAAATATGAGAGACTTGTTCAGAAAGAATTGGAGAACATGGATGGATGTCTGGTCCCTCTTAGTCCCAAGAGCGAACAACACCAAAACAAAGAGCACAAACAAAAGCCTCCCCCCCGCCCCCAGATTTGAAAGTATCTTGTCCCCTTATTGGTCCTTTGGGTCAGGTGTCAGCCAGGTTACCTGAGCTTCTTAACCCTTTACAGGTAAAAGGATTTTGGTGTCTCTGGCCAGGAGGGATTCCATAGTACTGTAATCAGGAGGGTTGTTACCCTTTCCTTTATAGCTATGACAGCTGCCTAGAAAATGCTGTAGGAAAAGCTATCCGCCCTAAACATTCTGTGCATCAAAAGTGAAAAACTCTGTAGCTTATCATTTGAGGACATCATCAATGACTTTGCTCTCCAAAAATCACAAAAGAAAATAATTTTAACGCTGAAATTTAACACAATGTGATGTGCAGACAGACATACAGCAGGTTGTGCTGCTTCCTTTAAGTAAGCTGGTCTGTGTAACTGTAACTGCTTTTGTGTTGCTGTAGATATGAAGTTTTCATATCTACTAATTAAGAAATCATAGACGAAAATATGTTAATTTGAAACTATTTTATAATGCAAACAGGCATATTGCAAGACGTGTTTTAGTTAGATTATTATTCTATTTTTACAACTTCACCTTTGTATATATGCAAATATAAAGCTGTCGTGTTTATATATTCAATGTCCTTTCTGTGACAATAATGAATTAATTTTTTTATGGTATGGGGCCTCTTACACTTGACATAACTTAGGGCCTGAGAATGTCATAATCTGGCCCTGTTCCCCCCCGCCTCCACTCCTCTGCCTCCCCCACCAGCGCCTCCTGCACACTGCAGAACAGCTGATGACCGGTGGCCGGGAGGCACTGGGTGGGAGTGGGAGGTGCTGATCGGCGGGGCTGCCGGCGGGCCGGAGGCACTAGGGGAAGGGGAAGGCGCTGATCTGTGGGGCTGCCAGTGGGTGCTGAGCACCCACTGTTTTTTTCCCATGGGTGCTCCACCCCTGGAGCACCCATGGAGTTGGTGCCTATAGTCCCTTCTAACCCTATGATTCTACGTACTCACAGGATCTGGGGAGAGAGGAGAGCTGGCTCTGAATGAACAATCAGAAAAAAACTGCAGTCAGGAGCAGTGGAACCTCCCTAAAAGTGGGGGGGCCACCAGCGCCTGAACTGTTGCCCTGCCCCCCACACACACTGCCCCTTTGCCCCAAGGCCCCACCTTCACATCACCCCTTCCCCCAAGGCCCCGCCCCTGCACTGCCTCTTCCCCGCAAGACTCTGTCCCCCACTCACTCCTCTGCCCTCCTTCCCTCTCGTCACTCACCCTTACGGCTGGTAAAAAGTGGGAGGGCATAGACCCCTGTTCCGGCACCCCTGACTCCAGTCTGTCCTTGGTGCTGCTACAGCGCACTACTCCGAGGGGACATCAGCACCAGGCTCAGGAAGGATGCTCTCAGCATGCACTAACTCCCAGCATCTCTCCTTCATAGGTGGGAGTGGTCAGAGCAGCGCCTGGGGACAGGCTGACGTGGCGTTAGGTAACGTTCCGTGCTCAGCGTTCCTGGGGTGAGGAACTGGTGCAAAGATTCCTGTGCATCCACTGCAGGCATGTGAACATCAAGGCAACTCTGCAGAGAGAGAGAGAGAGTGTGCAGACTCATGTGCATTTATTATTGCAGTGGCGGGTAAGGCAGTATGGATGTGGTTAAATGCTCAGGCCAGAGATGGATCAAGCACAGGAGCCAGTTAATGAGCTGGGTCCTTTTCTGATTGAACAGATGTGTTATCGCTCCCCGCCCCACCCTATATAGGGGAGAATCTGGCTAGTGTTTAGACAGCTCACCTGGTAAGGATTGTGTGAGTTTGTATAGAGATAAGAATGG
>QXTE01001108.1:1107-29463 GCA_003942145.1 Platysternon megacephalum
CTGCATGGCTACCTGTGCTGTTCAGCTCTGTGTGGTCACCTGTGCTCACCAGGCTGGGCAGACAGGAAATGAAATTCAAAAGTTCGCGGGGCTTTTCCTGTCCAACTGCCCAGAGCATCCGAGTTTCGATTGCTGTCCAGAGCGGTCACAATGGTGCACTGTGGGATAGCTCCCGGAGGCCAATACCTTCGAATTCCGTCCACACTAACCCTAATTTGAACCAGCAATGTCGATTTCAGCGCTACTCCCCTCGTCGGAGAGGAGTACAGAAACCGATTTTAAGAGCACTTTAAATCGAATTAAATGGCCTCGTTGTGTGGACGGGTACAAGCTTAATTCGCTATAACGCTGCTAAATTCGAACTAAAATCGTAGTGTAGACCAGGCCTTAGAGCCACTGCCACAGTGTGTGAAGTGGACTATAGCTGCATCAAAAAAATGTGTTGAAATCAGTACACAACACTCCCACCCTTCTCTCTTTAGATGGTTTTGATTAACAGACAAATGAGGTTATAGAAATGACAGTTATTGTACCACAGAGAGCCTGCTGCCCACAAGGTACTGCCTCCCATGATCTCCGGATTAAGTGAATTTCTGCTGTATTGATAATCAGGCAGATTGATGTTCTGTTTATCCCCAGAACAGCTACATTATGGACAAGCAGGAGTGCAAGCATCCTCCATGCTGCTCCCTGGGGGGGGTCACATCTAAAGGTTAGAGGGGGGTTCAGAAGCAGATGGCATTTGGGGCCCTCCCACAACTGCCAGAGCATGCATTTTGAAACAATCCCCAGTAACCAGCACTGCATTTTGATTGCTCACAAAAGGAGGGTGATGATCAAAATGGAGAGCAAACAGCCATGGAAGTCAGCAGGAGTTTTGCTTCCATGAGGACAGCAGGATCAGACTATATACCAAAAGTTTTTCTTTACTTGTGTTACTAACAATGCTTCAGATTATTAAAAATGAAAGGATTCACATTTCCCCATCGCTCCTGTTTGTTCAGGTTTTGTGGTTCATTCTGTCCGGACAGGGAACTAGTCTGGTTAATTTTACTTCATGTTTGTAGTCAGTTTCATCCTTTCCTCCACAATCCTCACAAAAAGTGAACTACAGCATTCTACAGTAATTGTGCAAAGCACTGCAATTTACAACACCACAATGATTAGAGACATTACTGTGCTAGTGTTGTCTTTTTAAATAAGGAAAAGCTTTTGAGACTGATTTTCCAAAACAGCTGGTTAGTTTTTAAAGGGACACTGTCAAATAATTTAATTAAAAAAATGTGTTTCAAGGAGTTTCAGCTACTACATCTGCCTCTGCCCCCTGCAGCTTCTGTGGTTCACAGACTTTTTTGTTTCCATCATTGTAGCACCACAACACTTATTTACAATGAACAAATATTGGTGTATGTGTAACCCTTCTGCCCATCTGAGTTGGCAGCAACAAGGGCCGGGTTCAGTATCTAGGGGTTCCGTTTCAATACTACAAAGCAAAACCGGCTCGAGCCCCCACCCAGTGACCTGGGACAATTTCATACCACCCCCCGGGCACCTCTAAGAGGCAATACTTCCCCTCTCGCAAGCACGGAGTCTGAGTGTAGCAAAATCCTTTTAATAAAGGAGGGAAACAATGCGGCATTATATTGGGGAAACACCACAAACAGGATTCATAATACAAACCATGAGCAAAAGACCCACCCCCAAGTAAGGTTGGCAGTGTCCTTTTCCCCTCAGGGTCTTAAGTCCAACAACCCAAAAGATCACCCCAAAGTCCCAAAAGTCCAACACCTCTAAAGTCTCTTGAGTCCAACAACCCAAGAGTCTGTCCTTGGTCAATGCAGCCCCAGAGCTGCAGAGTTTTTGCCCCCCCACAGCCTAGGTGGAAGGGGGGGGGGGAAGAAAGGGTACGCAGGGTGTTAAGGGGCACCTTACGTGGTCCAAGGCCAACTGCCCCGCCTCTCCGTGGGGTTCTGCTGCCGCCTTCACCATGAGCCACTCCGCTCCGCTCCACTCCACTATCCGTCCCCGTGAGCTGCACCAGCCGTCCCACGAACTGCTCCGCTCTGCTCGCTCGCTGTCCCACCGGCAGCGCTAACCGTCCCGCAAACTGCTCCGCTCGCCGTTCTGTGGGCCACGCCAACTGTCCCGCAAACTGCTCCTCTCTGCCAGCCGCTTCGTAAACTGCTCCGCTCGCCGTTCCATGGGCCACGCCAACCGTCCCACAAACTGGTCCGTTAGCCGCTCCGCGAACTGCTCCACTCCACCAGCCGCTTAGCAATATAGCTTCAGGCTCCCCCACTAGTTAACACAGCACTCAGTGATCTCAACTCTTAATACCTTTAGTGATTTCAGCTCTTAGTAGGGGAGCCCTAGTGCTGGTGCACCATTGGCCCAAAGCAAATTCAGCTTAGCAGTCTGTAACTAGATTCCTAATGGGATCAAAGTTAGCTCTGACATTCAACAGTGGAGAGAGAAGGCAGTGCAGTTGGTGTGTCAGGCCCTCAAGGGGGACCGGACCAGACCCATCAGGTACAAATACCCATCCCCAAACTCTCTCAATTCACTGGGTTTTGGAACCCATGTCCCTTGTCTAGCAAGTGCTACTTAGTTGATGGTGAGTCCTTCTGTCATACAACAGTTCACTGGCCTTGGTTCACATAACCAGGGTAACAACACTTTATTCTTCCTGCCCCAATAACAGAGAAACTGGGGATCCTACAACAGCCAAAGTTACCATTTTGGGCTGCTGTAGGCTCATGCTAGGCGGAGTGGGTGTGCCTATGCAAACAAGATCAGCCCCTGAAGTTCTTCTCCACACTCGCCATAATTCACCACCAGATGTCAGGGTAGAGCTCATCCTGACTCTGCTTACATCTGTGAAACCCCTCCCCAATAGATGGGACTCCTTGAAATGCAGACCGCTGCCCACAGCAGCACTTCGGTCCTAGCAACTCACAGAAATCAGAAGGCTGGGTTGAGAAGGAGAAAGAATCACCTTTTCTTGGCAGCAAGCAAGAGGCAGGGACAGTGAGGGGAGAAAGATTCTCCCTCCAGCTGTCGAGAGGAGGGAGGAGAAAAGAGAAGTTCTCTACTTGAAGCAGCCAAAAGGCAGCTTTCCCATCACAGCAATCAGGAGGCAGGGAGTGAAGAGAGCTTGATATGTATCAGACATCCATTTGCTAAGGACTATACGAAAAAGGGAGGCACAGGGCAGGACCTAGGAATAGATGGGAATCGCAGTGACCCTTTCTGGTCAACCGGAGCTGGGGAGCTTTGTGACAGGCTTCTAACCAGGTCATGCTCCTGGTCCTTGTGCAAGGATAGGGAAGTAACTTTCCCTTCTGGCTAATAGGTTTTGGTCTCTGGGTATAAGGATTTCAGTACATTTGATAAGCCCTTCCCATAAGCCAGTCTAATAGGCCCTTATACTTTAAGAGGAGCATGCTATTTTTTTCTCGGTATAATTCCACATAAACAAACAGTGACTGCAGTTTTCATTCAGTGGAGACAAATGGGCAAGGAGGGATTTTATTCACAGGGAACAGGCACTGTGCTGTTTACAGCAAGGGTTGGTGAGCAGAGAAAGACACCTTCCCTTCTGTCTTCTCAAAACACCATCGACTGAGATGTGTTACAGCTTTCCAACCTCTGCTCACCCTAACTAAATCACTGTTTTGCTTCTCGGAGGGCCTGATCAAAAGCCAAAGCCTTCCAAAGACTTTGGACCAGGCACTAAAAATACTATGAAGCATCCCAGAGGCTTTACATGGGGGAATGACTCATAGTGATCACCTCCCAGAGCCTCAGGAATTGAGCATGAACTGGGCGTCACGCTCAGAATAACGCCCACTACGGGTTTGCTTCACAATGGACCTTCAAGGCTGTTGTGGGTGGGGTCATAAAGAGACTTACACATTAACTCCCTGAAATGAGTATGGCATTTTTCGGCACAGAATCCTATATTATCTGCCTGGGAAACAAAAATGGATAAAATAACATATCAGATGTGAATAGAACTTTTCTGACAAAGAATTGTTATTGTATAGTATGCTATACTATTCATAACACCCAAATCGAACTACTACTCTGTATTGATTATAAAGCCCCTAATGACATTAGTTCAATCAAACTGTTAGCTAGAGAGAAGTGCAGTCGAGAGGTTAGAACAGGGGGACTGGAAGTCACGATTCCTGGGCTTTGTTCCCAGTCCATTGAATGCCCCTGGACAAATTGAGCTCTTTGTGCTTCAGTTTCCCTTAACATAGTGTATTCTTGAAAAGTGGCCATGACTCACAGCCACAAAGCACTTTGCTGTGTGCTGACCTTTGTGTGTCCAAAGCACTGAACCCCTACTAAGAGCAAATTCCAAAGGCTAATATGCTCTAAAAAGAAATAAAATAACCTTTTTCTTTTAATTTCTGTGTTGGGCTGATGCTGAGGAGAGGCCGGTTGTGTGTGGTGAACAGGTATAACAAGGCTAGCAGGAGTCCACAGAACAGATAAGGCACAGGCAGCTGCACAACAAGTTTCTCCTCTGCCACTCTGGCAATGTGCATCCACCCTAACCTGGAAGGACTACTTCTTAAGGGAGTGTTCCTGTGGCCATTTGGTTCTTGGCCTCCCTGCGACCACTAGCAAGGCTGCCAATTAATGCTAATGGATTAGATTATGGATTAGAGATGGTCAAAATATTTGCACAAAATGTCCCTTCCCCCCCCCCAATGGAAAAGTGACCTTTTTGCAAACTATTGTTAGCATTAACCAAAGGTTCCTTTTTGGTTACATTTTTGGTGGTATTTTTGGTATTTTTTTTGGTATGAAAACTTCTCAGTTACTGGAAGCCATCTTTTCTTTCTGAAAACCAGGTGGTCAGTAAATGAAAAATAGTCAATTTCAGTAAATAATATCGCATAATTTTTTTTGGAGAAAAACAGAAAACAGGTTCATTTCCATGCCTGCAAAACAGAAAAAAATAAAACTTTGAAAACTGTTTGCAAAATCATTTTCCTATTTTTTGACCAGCGCCAATGTGGATACCTGTCCAAAGGGAACTGGACAGAGGCCACCAAACTCATTTCACATAGACCATCTTTAGCCTCATTTTCAGAGGTGCAGAGCCCCCAAAACTTGCAATTAAGTGGGTGTTCAGCACTTCTGGAAATTAGGCCATTAATGATCATTACTGACCTGAGCTTTACATCATGTTACCAGTCCTCAGAGCCATCCACTCCCCCACAGAACATCCCTTTTCTCAATAGGGCAGAGATAGCGGTTGCTTTCGGTATAGGCTAATTTGTAAAACAGTCCACGAAACACACTGGTGTCACATTTGGCTGACTTCTTTTGCTACTTTTTCTTGCTGTCTGCATTTGGACACAAGAGGGAGCCCTGGATTACTGAAGGAAAATGACCTCGCCAGGGATTCCATATTTGTAGATTAAGATCTTTAACAATGTGCCAAACACTTTTCATGTATTTATTTATGCATATAGTACAATTAATGATAATAAGTTTATTCCTGCTGAGCCAGATTCTGCTCTCAGCTGCACTGGAGTAAATCCAGAGTAAATTCATCAACTTCAATGGATTTGCACCAGTATAACTGAGGGCAGGATTTGGGCCAACATTTGTGAGTGAATAGGGAGTCGTGAAGTCACTCGTGAGCATCACTAAGATAACTGAGAATTTTAAATACAATAAAACAATAGTGGCACTTAATAGCCTTTTCTTTAACATCTCTCAAGGTGTTTTACAAAGGTGGCTAGGTATTAAATATCTCCATTCTGCAGACAGAGAAACTGAGCCACTAAGAGGTTAGGTGACTTGCTTAAGGTCACTCAGTGAGTCAGTGGCAGAGTTGTAGATGAACCCCAATGGCCCATTGTATTATGTCCCTGATAGCTGTGCAGTGAGATAGAAATAGTACAAACTGAAGTGACAGCCTTTTCTGCTTACTCACTTTCTGAAGAGGAGAAATGTATATAAATTGCTCATTGGAAGCTCTTCCACTTGTTTGTCCTCTATAAAAAAAGAAAGCAGAGATAGGCCCAAGCCACAGAGGTTGGGTTCTGATCCAAACTATTCCAGGTATTGGGAGTGTTTGGATCCAGGGTTTGGGTCCAACCTGTTATAAAGAAAGGGGCTAGCTGTCCAAACAGATGCCCAAAAATTAGGTCCCGGCACTCTTCTGTTCTCACTGACTTCAAAGGGAAGTTTGCCAGGGAATTCCAGAGGATCAGACCCGTAGCCTGACACAAATATTTGCCAGTATTCACTTAATATATTAAGCTTACTGACTTCAATGAGAGCTGGATCGGGCCATTGGAATGCCAGCTGTTGGCCTCGCACAGTGCCCCTTCCCTCCCCTCCTCACAGGGATGAGGAATTCTCACTTGGAGTGGGTATCATTGATAGATATATATTAGATTGCTGATGTGGTGAGCAGCGGCCCCTGAGTGACACATTTAGGTCTGACACCTTGCTATATTAGCAGGGATAGAAGGAGGGGACAGCTGACAGAGACTTGAAGTTTGTCTCTGTACTGTTTGCCCTCTCTGTCCAGCTCCTGACCAGCAGTAACTAACCATGGATGATATTTACAAGGCAGCAGTGAGTAATATGTTTAAACTTACCTTGGTCTGGGGGTGCCTTTGTTGTATTAGAAAGATGTTTCAAAGAGTTTTTGCTGATCTCCTAAAGCCACAATAAGGCACAGCAATGATTGTCTTTACACTACGAGTACTTAATGTAACAATGAAATGCACTTAGGAATGTTAGTTGTAGTGAGGTACCTTCTAGTTCAGAACATAGAATTTTTCATGCAATGGCAATTCTAAATATGTAATGTTCTTCTTGTAAGCAGATTCTTCTAAAAATAAACTGCTAAATTATTTGTAATAAGTCTTTCCCTGGTTCTGTGTTGTGAAATAGAGAGATGGCATGTAAGTGTAATTTTAAATATATTTTGAAAAATCTACTGAAGTATCAGGTATGGTTACTGCTTTATCCAGGACTTGAGAGATCAACTGTTTCAATGGGGAACTGAAGAGAATTTGAATAATCTGAAACTGAAGCATTGTTATTTTTGTGTATTAAAATTCTGCCATTTCCAAGCTTCTTCCCTAGCTGAATGTTTTTCTGCAAAATATATTTTGAAAACCCCTTTTGATAAAGGCTTAGGAAATAAGTGATCTGATTTGCAATTTCTCTTTCCTTGTTCTTGATATCTACACTGCAAAAAATTATAATGTAAAACATACTGGGTGTGCTTTCTAAAGAAGACAAGAGAAAGCAGTTTTGCCTTCAACCATTGCATATCAAGCTTACTGTATAAACCCAAACTATTTTGTCTTCCCCCAATAAAGATGCAGCATTATTTTGTACCTTAAATAGCTGATGATATGGAGGCAGAACAATATGAGAGCGGTATCTTTCTGGAATCTGTATTGCATGAATCCCTTTACCTTGAATTCTGTGTTACCAGGTTCTGTACATGACTCTTGTGCTTGGTTACAGGGTTATATATGGTGTTGCAGATAGTTAACAATTGATTAGGTTGGTCTTCACATTTCTATCAAGAGCATAAAGATAAATCAAATGTGGATATTTCTTTCAAAATTCCAAGATGTCCTAAAGGAACAGGGATCATGGTTGACACATGGCAACAAAACAAGTTGTTCTTCATATTAGACTAATCTATGACCTGCACTGAGCTGGGACTCCATTCTACAGACCCCAGTCCTCTTGGGTTCAGTGAGTCAAAAGTCCAGGTCTTCAAAAAGAATGAAATAAAAAAGTGACCTATAGAAGTAAACAAAATTCATGTCTCTGCAACTGGCTCTTTATTAGACTCATGCTTCATAATGTTTAGAGGCATCACACACATTGTTATGAAGAAATGTTGAAACATTTTGAAAGCCAGCAATGCTAACAATTAGCCAAATGGATCTGTCAGTCAGGCGGATGGAATGCATTCTCTAGCACAAAGGAAGAATTAGAGTCAAGAGACAGATAGAGGAAGGTTTCCCATGCACAACTTTCAGCCTCTTTCATACCTCTCAACCTGCTAAACCCCATACAGGTCAAAGACCCAGAAAACCAAATTAATCCCTAATCTAACTCCATGGATTTCAATGGAGTTTGAGGTTAGCTCAAAAAAGGGCCACAAATACAAAAAATGCCATCCCCCATAACCAACAAACTTCTTACTCCAAGCGTAGCGTTCTATAGCCAAGAAAGAGAGAGGACCAGAAGACTCCATGAAGTCCAGTAGAGACTTTGCTGTGCCAATTTTTTTAGCTTGGGGCACATTCAGATACTATGTTGATGAGAACCAGTAAAAAACTGTAATGTAGATAGATGAAGTGGGATTCCTGTCTTGAGCAGGTTAATATAGCTGCATTTGTATTGTAATTAATGTACAAAGGCAAAGTAATATTGGGTTGGGGCACACACGTGGTTCTAAAATGCAGTACAACTGAATGTAAAGGATATTTCCTTGGACCATTCCGTAAAAAAAGATCCTAAATATATGTACTGTAAGAAAATATTAAACTGGAAGAAATCTAGAGAGTAACTAAAGCAAGGCAAAGTTGATTGGCTCTCATCAGCACAATTTCAGATGGAAACAGTGAATGAAGAACAAAGCCAAAAAAGGAATAACCAAGACAGCACCTTATGGCACTGCTTATGTATCATGACAACATCCTCAGCATTTACACACTGAGGCAGTAATGAAAGAAGTCAACCCCCAAAACAAGAAGATACAGAGACTAAAAGAAAAAGGCCATGAATAGATCATGTGGTCTTGGGGAGATCATAAACCACTTGAATTTTACCTCATGGTTTATTATCTTATTACCAGAGCCTTGCAGTGAATTGATCTTCCTAGCATTATTGTTACCCATCATTTAATTTATGTACAGTACATTCCTATATCTATAAATTTATGCACACAAAGAAAGGCACTAATTAAAGAGGGTTAGCTTGATCCAAGGAATTGACCATTTGTGGTTTGTTGCAAGTTGATGGCACATTTTAATAAAGCGTTGAATTAGTTCCCACCAATTTCTCTAAATGCACCAACAGAGTCCAGTGGATTTTCATTTTCACTCATGTCTAGATAAGGTTATACAAATGCAGAGCTATTTTGGTAACGCTTTCAAACTCCACTGAACCGTGCTAAGAACAGTGCCAAGGACAAGTGTCCAGATAAAAGGGCCCAAGGATAAATACCAATGCCATTCAGTTCCTGGGAACAATCAGAAGGTTTATCTTTATCTCCAGCACCTCAATCATTGGGGCTTATAAATAGCTAACATGCTGAAAGAGTTGAGTTACATGGAAGGCACAAAAGTGGCAATAGGTATTTATTTACTGGGAACAGCTCATACCTTCGGAGTCCCCAACAATCCTATTTTACTGCCAAAACAATGGAAGAGCAGCCTGCAGCTGCTTGCCTTCCATCATGGGTGGCTGGACAAAAGGGTTCAGATTTCATGATGCAATGCTGAAGAAGAATCCTGCTGCTATTGTTATCTGCATCTGATATGGATGGATCAGCTTCCCTGGTCTGTCCTCTGCATGTGTGGTTTGTTAAAAGTCAGCATGTCTCAGTAAGAAATGCTGGTCATTTTTGCCTCTGCCCTCACAACAGGCTTGGCAGTTTTCTAGCAGAAATTCGCAAGGCTAATATCAACAAAGGCCCAAGGCTGAAATAGCAGACAGGGTGCTGCAGCTTCAGATTAAGGGGCATTGATAAAGCTCTGTCAGGGCTCAAGACTGGAATTAAGATCGTGATACAGCTCAGGAACAGAGTGTATTGACAAAACTGGGGATATAGGACTAAGAACCTAGAGAAGCTGCTGGTAATGACTGTGGTTCATTGGCCTTATGTTATGGGCTGGTAAAGTGGTTGCAGATTTGGGTCCCATTTACATAGACTAATTTCAGAAAGGAGGTAGGGAAATGTTGCGAGAGCAGGACCAAAGGCAGAACCCTGTAAGCATCAAAATAGAGCTGCCTAGTGACAGAGGAGTGTGGGTGGCGACAAGAAGTAGCAGTTGGATAGCTGCTGGAGGAAAGGAACCAGGAAGGTGCTGAAAGCGCCACCGAATTCTGCAGGCCAGTTGAATAGGATGTTATGGTCTGTGGTATTAAATGAAACATTAAGATCAGGAAGGAATGAACTGAGAGGGGGAAGTAGGTTCAGATAAGAGGAGAGGTGCTAACATTGTCCAGACCAGTGGTTCTCAACCTTTCCAGACTACTGCACCCCTTTCAAGACTTTGATTTGTCTTGTGTACCCCAAGTTTCACTCACTTAAAAACTACTTGCTTACAAAATCAGACATAAAAATACCAAAGTGTCACAGCACAATGGTACTGAAAAATTGCTGACTTTCTCATTTTTACCATATTGTTCCGAGTATAGGCCGCTCCTGATTATAAGCCGCACCCTTAAAGTTTGGTGCTATTTTAAAAAAAATTAAATTTTTAACTTTTTTTAACAAAGAAAATATACACATTAGTAGAACAGTAAACTGCCGGCAGCCCAGAGCCTTTTGATTCCCGGCCGCAGCTGGGATTTAAAGGGCTCTGGGCTCCCCGCAGCTGCGGGCAACCCAGAGCCTTTTGATTCCCGGCCGCGGCTGGGATTTAAAGGGCTCTGGGCTCCCCGCCACGATTATAGGCCGCACCCCTAATTTAAGTCTTTAAATTAGGGGGGGAAAGTGCGGCCTATACTCGGGACAATACGGTAATTATAAAATAATTGATTGGAATATAAATAGTGTACTTACATTTCAGTGCAATATTTGAACCTATTTTTCACTTATGAGCCTTGTCTGAAGCTGAAGCCTTGCTACCAGGGGCTGAAGCACGTAACTTAGCTTCATGGGGCCCTGGGCAATTGCCCTGCTTGCCACCCTCTAATGCCGGCCCTGCACTTGTGATCCCCCAAACCCATCCCATGACCCCTCTGGGGGCTGAAACCCCCAGGTTGAGAGACACTGATCTATATGAATTGAATACCCCCTGGAGACCTTTGAGAACCTCCAGGTGTACACATACCCCTGGTTGAGAACCACTGGTCCAGACCACTAGCACATGACTCAATTACACAATCCTATTTGCTGTTCATGATTAGTTAAGTTCATGGAGGATAGGTCCATCAATGGCTATTAGCCAGGATGGACAGGGATGGTGTCCCTAGCCTCTGTTTGCCAGAAGCTGGGAATGGGCGACAGAGAATGGATCACTTGATGATTACCTGTTCTGTTCATTCCCTCTGGGGCACCTGGCATTGGCCACTGTCGGAAGACAAGATACTGGGCTAGATGGACCTTTGGTCTGACGTTCTTACGTTCTGTTCCTGTAGATGTATCTTATTAATTCAAATTTACACTAAGCCCCCAGTATTTGTTTGCTCTTGATAACCAGGGAAGGAGATGGAAATTATCTTACAGTCCAGTATTAGTTCAGTACTTGACTAGAGGAACTCATTTACATATGATGCATAGCAGGCATGCAGGGAAAAGCCACTACCCCTATATAAGGCAGAGTAGGGTGCTCCTGCAACCTGCAAAGGCCATGGGTACGTAGAGTTTGGGGATTGGACCAAGGGCATGACCGGCCAGCTCCACTGGTTCTGGGATTACCCATGGACTTCAATAGACTGTGGAAGGGCTGCGGAGCTGCCCTCCACTCTGTCCATAGATCCAGGTGTCCATTCCCACCAGAGCACAAAGCCTACTTAATCAAGGACTTGGCAGGGTAAATTTTACACTAAGATTTTTCACATTAAACTGTAGTAATGGAGTTTCATTTTGTTATCCTTATTTAATTCCTCTTCAGACTCTGTATTACCTCCACTTTTCAGCACACTTTTAGAGCACCAATGACTTAAGACTAGAACAGAAAATGGAAGAACAGAAGTCCCTCTGTTCTTCTGATAATCAAAGCAATGCAATAAAACCAGGAAACCTAACACATTCCCATTATACTTGAAGGGACCAATCCTGTTCCCATTGAAATCATCTGGGACGGGCCCTAAAATTCTCATCTTGTAGTTCTCCAAGGGAGCTGAACAGTAGGAGACATGTCAAAAAACAACAGCCCCTCGATACTTCATCCAAAATCAGAATTTATAAAAGGTGAATCTTAATGAAGGTTGTCCCATAATTAGTGGGATAGATAGTTCAGTAGATTCATACAGTCTAAAGGGGAAAAGCAGGACCGGCTCTAGGCACCAGTTTTTTTTTGCTTCAGCAGTTGCGCTCTCGGAGTTTTTTTTTCCGCTTGGGGCGGCAAAAAACCTAGAGCCTGCCCTGGCGAAAGGGTCTATTATGATCACATAGTCAGACCTCCTGCATAGCACAGGCCATAAAACCTCACCCAGCAATTTCTACATGAAACCCAACAATCTGATGCCACACTAGAACATCTTTTAGACAGACATCCAGTCTTGGTGTAAAGACTCTCAGTAATAGAATTAACCACACAGTTGCATTGTTGCTCTGAAGACTAGGAGATCGTTGATTGATGTTTGGTCACTCGGTTGATGGCATTAGTTGTTATTTCTCACTTAATAGAGTGGACCACATGAAGGCTGCCATTTTCCACTCCTGAAGAAGGTAGCCACCAAGACGAAGACCAGGGTCAACCTGGTCCAGAAACTGGCAAGCACAATCTGGGGGGTGGTGGAGGGAAAGGGTGCATCACCATCTTTGTCTACTCCTTAACTCAGTACTGTGCACTGGTATGGACCAGAAGTAGCCACACTTGACTTGTTGATGTCCAACTGAACACTGCAATGCGGTGCATCACTGTAACCCTCAAGTTGATCCCAACATCATGGCTACCCGTGCTCTCACATCTCGCTCGCCCATCCATTTGCCGCAATGCGGCAATCCTCCAGGAAGTCTAGCGAATCGAGGAAAAGTAAAGTCTTCCCATCCACCAGGACCTCAAAGACATCCCTCAGCACTGCTTGAAGTCACACAAGCCCTTTTGGATCCATGCGCTTACCCTCCGACAATGTGACTTCAATCCTGATGAAGCTTGGAAAGCTGAATGGAGTTCACAAGAAGTCACAAACAAACAACTTGTGAAAGACCAAACGCAGAAGATCCTGGGCTTCAGTCTTCTGCAAAGCTTATGGGCAACCTTAAGCCGCACCTGCACAAACCATTGCAGCTGCAGGTACCTGATGCACAAATGGAAAATTAAAAACTCTCCAGTGTGTGTCTGTGGTCACCCAGAACAGACCATGGAACATATAATGACTCAGTGTCCGATTCCCAAATACGAAGGAGGCATCACAGTGACGCTCTGCGCTACTCCTGACGCAATTATCTGGCTTAAGCTAACTGTAAAATTATAGTTGTTGCTCTAAATCTACATCAGCCATATGAAGAACCACCACACAGTAGCTCTCAAGTGTGACAAATGCTCCTCCCACTCAGTCCCCCAACTTTGCATAATGAAATGCTGACCTGACTGTCTAAAAGCCAATCATGCCACATGCCTGAGACTCATACTCTGGTTAAAAATAATGTTAACTCCAGAAGAGTGTAAAATATTTTAAAAAGAGGAACAGAATAATGCAATATACCAAAAAATAAAAAATTAAAAAAAGGGACTGTGTCAAAACTATCTAGGTAAAAGACCCCCTTACTCCACAAGAAGGGCTGTTGTGAAGATTAGTTGAGGGTTGTGAAGCATTTTGAACAATTAGTGTGCAATATAAGTGGTATTATCAATTAATGATAATGATTAAGTTTAATAAAAATGAATTGCTCTCTCTTTTTATTTTCATCACAGGTTGAGCAGTTGACAGAAGAACAGAAAAACGGTACGTGTGTCTTTACTCTGACACCATTGTAGACAGAAGATACTCCCTGTAATGGATAGTCAATCCGCTATCAACCCATGATGTTAGCCTGTGGCTTGAACAGGCCAGCTCAGGGTCAACAATTGCTGCCACAAGTGAAAAACCACACCTCCAGCTGCCAAAGTACAATGCAAAGCAAATGACTTCTCATCCCCAAGTTTAGGAAAAGGGCTAAGAGGCTGGCAGTGGAATTGCTACAATAATGTTTCATGGTATTTCTGGTCTTAATGCTCTTTGGGGCAAGCACAGGATCTTTTTGTGTGTCTAACCAACATCTAGCACAGTGGTTTTCAAACGTTTTAGGCTGCGTACCCCTTTCCAAATAATGTAGTCTACCATGTACCCCCATCTGACATAGGGTCATAATATACCTATGATTAGTTTGCCAGGTCTTGCTAAATAAAGTGCGTTGTCCGCTATTACAGGCTTTTCCTTGTGTACCCCCGATGAGAGCTCACATACCCTAGTTTGAAAACCAATGGAGTTCTGTGCTGAACAGGGGCCTCTGGGCAGTTATGTGCCAAAAGTCTTGGATAATAATAAGGAAAGGGAGTGCCAGAAATCCTGTTACAAAGCCTGTTCTCGTGAGAGTTCCAGCCCAATTTTGTAGAGCTAAGATGCTTGGAAAGTTCAGTGGTGGGGAAGTTGGAACCAGGGCTGTTCTAGCTGTAGGTAAACTAGGCAGTTGCCTTGAGGGGCAGATTTCTGGGGGCAGCACAGAGATTTCTGGGAGAAGTGATTTTTTTTTTAAATGCTCATGCTTGTCTACACTGTGCCACAGGTGGTTTACAGGGGTGTGAACTGCAAAGCTCTCTAACGTATAGAGCTCTAATGGCCCCATCTAGACCCTGCTGGAATGAAGAGGTAGCGAGTTTGTGCTGATGTAGTCCTGTGTCAACAGGACTAAGTTAACATGCACTAGGTGCCCTTTAGTTCATGCCAGAAGGTCTATACAGGGCAGTTACAGTGCAACACATTACAGCGCTCTATAATTCACACCCCCATAGACCCGTCTGTGGCAGGAAGTGGGGGCAGCACACTGAAGCTTTGCCTAGGGCAGCAGATTGTCTTGAGCAGCCTCTGGTTGGAACTTCTGGGTACTTATCCAAACTTTGAGCCATTAAGCTCTGTCTACTCTAGACTCTCCTACTAGGGTGAACAGACAGCAAGTTTGAAAAATCGGGACAGGAGGTGGCGGGTAATAAGGGCTATATAAGAAAAAGCCCCAAATATCGGGACTGCCCCTATAAAATCGGGACATCTGGTCACCCTATCTCCACCTGTACTTTACAATTGCTGACAAAGAATCCCTCAGTTCTTCCACCGGGGTTGATCACACTGTATTAAATTGGGTGTTGAGTGGAGCTTACCCCAGCAGGATGACTGATTTCACACCAATGCAGGGGAGGTGGAGGAAATTAAGTTTGACTTCCATTGACACAGCTAAAAAGTCTTCTGCAGACACACCGTTGAAGTTTGTCCATTTTTGGATCACCACAGCAATGAAACTCCCTCTGATTTCCTGCGTGCGAACTCGTATTAAAAGGGCAAACCCCTCCATTTCTCCTTTTCCTCTCTAGAATTCAAGGCTGCCTTTGACATCTTTGTCCTGGGTGCTGAGGACGGATGCATCAGCACGAAGGAACTGGGGAAGGTGATGAGAATGCTGGGGCAGAATCCAACCCCTGAGGAGCTGCAGGAGATGATAGATGAGGTGGATGAAGATGGTGAGCTATTCTCTTCAATCCTCTAGGTGTCTCAGTGCACTGCAAACCATTTACAGGGGGCCAGAATCGCAGTGGTTATTAGCTGGACCTTAAATACTGTGCAGTCAGGCTTTGAAGGCACAAGAATCACATGAAAGAAAACAGAGTGCACTCTACTTCCACCAGAGAAAGTAGATCAGTTGAGTAGATTCTTTGAGCACAGAATTAATTTTCTGAGAATTTTCAAGTAAAGCCATTCATTAGTTTATAAATTAAATTTGAGACACCCTGGAAACAACCAAACTCTGGTAGTTTTTACCTGTTCCTTCGTACTTCTGGAGTCAGACAAACTGAGTAACCACACGGGTTAATGCAGGTGGATCACTTCTGGTAATACTGTAGACACGGACATTCTGTGTGGAGTGGACAGTAAAGATACAATGCCATTTTGTGTAAGACTTTGAATTGGCCACAAGGCCATTGGCCACGATTCCATCTCTACAATGGCTTTGCAGCATGCTGTGCACCAGTTGGATGCCACTACCCACTGCATAAATTGGTGCACTGCAGAGCTATTGTGGGCACATATGGCCCAATCCTGCAAGTTGAACTATGCAGGTGGACCGCTCCACCCTTGTGGAACTGTAACAGAACTCAATGGATGCAGAGCTCTGCCTGTCTGGAATAAGTTGCAAGACTGGGGCCGTAGGTTATAAAATGCTAAAGCTGAGATTTTCAAAGGGCCCCAGACACCCACTGAATTTCAATGAATGCTTAAGTGTCTTAGATGCCTTTGAATATTCCAGTGTAACAGATGGAAGGCACTAAAAATATTACTACTATAACGGATGCAAAGAGATTTCTCAAACCTTTTTTAAGAGACACGGGTGCTCAGATACTATAGTGATGAGGGCAGTATAAGGATGCATATAGAAGAGGACACATCAAAGATTATAGGTTGAAAAGTTGATCCACCGTTTTTTTTCTTCTGTTCTTGCAAATTCCATGGAATTATAGATGTGCAGCTTTTTAATCCCAAAACAAATTCTTCAGCGTGCGGACATGTACACGCACAACAATATACCCACAAACAACTCCACAATAACAAACCAGCATGTGCAGATTGGCAGAAAACAATCTAGGAAAGAAACTGATAAAGATTTCAGTTCCAAGCTTCCAAAAGCTTGTTAAACCCAAAAGCAAGAAAATTTATGCTAAGAATTAAGGAAAATATCTCGCCAGTGTCATTTAAACAACAAATGATAACATACCATCAGCATAAAAAATATAGTGCTTGATTCTCCACTGTCTTGCACCTTCCATATTAATTTACATCTGTGCAACGAGGGTGTCAAATGCTACCAGATCAGAATTTTCCACACATTTACACCAGTGGTTGTATTTTATATTCAATTTGCACTTGTTTAAATGACTACATAAGGTGCAAATCAATGGTGAATCCATCCCATAATCTGTTACCCACTTCTTAGTGCTACTAACATGAAGTCTGTGGCTGGATTACTAAATAAAAGCTTAATCTCTGTTTTATGTATATGCCTGTTTATCCAAAAAAAAAAAACCAAGAAAAAAAACACAGAAGATTGCCTTCTAGATTGTAGTGTAATCTAAACCTTGTTTATTTCACCTTCAGGCAGCGGCACTGTAGACTTTGATGAGTTCTTAGTTATGATGGTCCGATGTATGAAAGATGACAGCAAAGGAAAATCAGAAGAGGAACTCTCAGATCTCTTCAGAATGTTTGATAAGTAAGAGACCGGAATGTAATACACTAAAACAAGAAACGACACTGCTAGATATTATTGTTAGAAGAAAAGGAGCAGGTTGACCCAGAGGTGGATTTGAGTATGGGCTTCTTTATTGCGATCCTTGAGTAAGCACTGGATTAGTTATAGCACACTCTTTTTATTTGTTAGTATGTAAACGCCTACATCCAGTACAACACCCCAAAAATCTTTATTAAGTAATAAAAACACCCATACAATTAGTATACCCACCCCTATCTTTTATTCACAGCATTACATATGTTATACAGGCATTTTTACCTTGAAAATACATTTATTTGCAGCAATTTGTTGCCGCAAATTTCCTTAATCCCTCACGGGAGGGAGGAAGGGGCCATGAGCAGTTCTCAGGGGAGGGAGGAAGGAACCATGACTCAGGGCTCGCTTGTGTAGCTGGGAAAAAAGGAAGGGGGAGATAACACTTCTTTTACACAACTACATTTTTTTAGACAACTACATTTCTTATGCAGCTGCAAGCCTTATCAGTTCTCAACAAGCAACAGGGAAGGGAAAAGAATGGAAACTTATTTATTAAATGAAGAAATACTGCTTGTCTGTGCCTTCCTTCCCTAATACCATGTCAGCATACCAGCAGCTTCTCAGGTTTTTACTTAACCCTAACATCTCCCAACAATTATGGTGCTGCTGAATATGTCCCCATAGTAACAATGAAGTTGAGTTTTGCGCTGAAAGCAGCAACCAACCACTTTGTGATATCTGAAGAACACAAAACGACAGCACTTATTCTTTGAGCACAGAATTAATTTTCTGAGAATTTTCAAGTAAAGCCATTCATCAGTTTATAAATTAAAATTCATTTTAAAACGGGTCCTTTTAGAAAGTTAGCTCTGTGTCAGACCCTTTTTGTTCCAAGTAATATTAACTCTTAACTTTCCCATAGTTAAGACTCATTGAAATCTTGTGCATGGGCTCTATTTGAAGAAATTAGGTTGTAATTAAGTTTTGATGATTCCTGTATATAATTGTTAGGATGATAGATTATAGGCTGAGCTTGCTCAGACATTGCCTATCTACACAAAAATTGCCAGAGACGTGAATCTTGAGTAGATCTGGTGCCACAAGTAGTTTTGAAAAAGAAATATATAATATTAAGGGCTGTCTTTTGATATTACTTTTCATAAGTTAACATTTCCCCTTCAGCAGAAGTTGGTACATAAAAATGTCTCCTCCAGGGAAAATCAAAGAATTTCCCTCTTTCAAAATGGACCAAAGCATATGCTTCAGCAGTTTGCTGAATCAGGTCTTCATCACTTGCAAAAGACTTTTACTTCTCCATGTACTATTTGTCCATGAAGACCATCCCTTAATTCACTAGCAGAAGCAAATAGTTACTATTCTCTGCTTTCTTTGTCTCAGGAGGCACACAAATCCTGTAGGATTACTCCAATAGAGACCTGTAGAAAGGGGAGAGTTGGTGTCCCCTCATTTATTTATCCTACCCATTCATGACAGGAAACCCAAGACAATGAGTCACTAAAGGGCAATTCGCTGATAAAAAACAGATTGGAGACCAAGTGGAAGTGATGTAACATGGGGTGCGGTTGTCCATCCATTTACAGTATTTTTGGTTTTTATCTTTGAGCCATTCTGTCGTTGCACAGAAATGCTGATGGATACATTGACCTTGACGAACTAAAGATCATGCTACAGGCTACAGGAGAGACCATCACCGAAGATGACATAGAGGAACTGATGAAGGATGGAGACAAAAACAATGATGGCAAGATTGACTATGATGGTAGGTGTGTTTTTGTGCATAATTTGGTTAAAAGTAAAAATGGGATCTCCATTGTCCTCAGGAACTCAGAACCTTAACAAAAGACGTAAGTAGTATATATTAAAGATGGGCCTAAGACTCACAATTCAGATCCAGGTTTTAATTCCCACAAAGTTTGAGAGTGTACGGGTATGGGATTAGGATTTGGTCTTTCATAGAGGTATGAGCCAGCTTCAGAATTAGGCAGGCTGCAGACCTAGGTACAGATTTACACCCCCTGCCTCCAATATTGAAGGATGTTCAGACACAGGTATTGGTTTCCACCCACTACAGAGACAATGAACTGGTGCAAAACCAAGATCTGGATCCAATCTCTCCAAATTCCAGAAGGTTTAGTTCAGGCTCTGAAACATGACATTTGGTAGTCCCACGCTTTCAGAATAGCTTCTAAATATGCACGTGCAATATTTGGGGAGAACAAACATTTGAATTTGCTTGCACGAGTGCTACTTTGGTTGGTGAGAGGTACACCTCTACCCCGATATAACGCGACCCGATATAACGCGAATTCGGATATAACGCGGTAAAGCAGTGCTCCGGGGGGGTGGGGCTGCGCACTCTGGCGGATCAAAGCAAGTTCGATATAACGCGGTTTCACCTATAACGCGGTAAGATTTTTTGGCTCCCAAGGACAGTGTTATATTGGGGTAGAGATGTATTGAAAGTGCTCCCTTAGCTCACATAGATATGGTTCATTATGCATACAAAGTTGCAGGTACAAATTTGAAGAGTTGGTTGGGTTTTTCCCTAGACCATACAAAGAATGATATTGATAAAGATTCTGCTTTATAACTGCCTATGCCACTTTTGTATTATTATTATTGCCAGAACTACCTAGGGAAGGCGTGATGTGTGTATAGACCCCACACAGTAGCAAGACACAGAATGAAGAGAGTAATCACTGCCCTTGCTATGGGCTCAATGGCTTGTGAGCAAACAGCTGGGATAAAAAGCTGCAACCCAGACAGAGCAGGGTGGCTGCTGGAGAGGCTGGGAGCCATCATAGGGAAGCTCCACAGCATCAGATGAGGCAAAGCTGCCCAGAGAGATCAACTTCCAGGCAGAAAGGTGCCATATGGAAGAGGCCCGCAAAGGCTGTAGGTAGAAAGCAGCCCAGGAACTAAACAAATGCCCCTGACTGCCTAATACAGATTTCCTGGGCTGGGACCCAGAGGAGAGGGTGAGCTTGGAGGGAAGGGGCAGGGACTGCTGAAGCCTCAGATTTGGACTGACAGCCCTAACATAAGACTGTTGGACTTTATATTTCAGTTTTTGCTTACTTTGTTCCTTCCCTGGTGAAGAAGGGAGAGAGGGATACTGGGCCCCAGGCCTAGTGGTGGGAGGCCTCTTACCACTCCAGAAGGGGAGAGTTTCCAATGACCCAGACAAAGGGTTTGGAGCTGTAAAGAGAGGCCAAGTGCTATAGGCCACATTTCAGAATACCAAAAGGGAAACTGAGGCAAGGCTGCCATTATCAACGTCTTGGCCATGGGGGGTGCATTAAAGGGCTAGAGACCTGACAACAGGAGGTTAGTGGCCAAATTCTCTTCTCCGTTACACACAAACAACACAACTGACTTCATAGTGGGGAGTCTTGGATGGTACCTTCTTCAGAGAAATATAATTACGTAGGCCCTGATCCTGAAACTGACTCCATGCAAATGGACTCCTGTACCCCCACAGAACCCCAGTGACTTCAAAGGGCTCTATGCAGGCACCCGGACTCACCTGAATGCACCAAGCTGCAGGATCAGAGCTTTCATCATCAGGGCCGGCTCCAGTTTTTTTGCCGCCCCAAGCAGCGAAACCAAAAAAAAAAAAAAAGAAGAAGATAAAGCTGCGATTGGCGGCACTTCGGCGGCAGCTCTACCGCGCTGCTTCATTCTTCGGCGGCAATTTGGCGGCGGGTCCTTCCCTCCGAGAGGGGCTGAGGGACCTGCTGCCGAATTGCCGCCGAAGACTCGGACGTGCCGCCGCTTTCCATTGGCTTCCCCAAGCACCTGCTTCTTTTGCTGGTTCATCATACCTACACAGGCACCAGTCTCCAGCACAATCCATGTTCTGGAGTCATCATCACTGTCAGAAACTGAAAATAAAACTATTACATGCACATGAGAGCTTGTCAAAAACATTTTGTCAGAATTTTAAAATTTCAGCCACTCAATGAAGCTGGTTTAAAAAAAAAAAATTTAAAAAAGGGTTGGGTTTTAACTTTTGTCAAAATTTCGACCAGCTCCAGTGAATATGATTTTTTTTAAAAAATGGGAGCTGCAGTTTCAAATTTGTATGCACAGGGCATTTTTAGAAAGTTGTTGCTCCGAACGTTAGGTATCTTGAGCTGGAGCCTCATCTGATGTAAAGTGGCATCTATCTATTGATTTCAGCGAGGCTATGCTGATTTATAAGGTGAAATTTGACCACCTGTCTACTAAGCCCAGACTCCAGCTAGTAAGCCTCCTCTAAGTCTTTCTGTACTGCAGGTCTTTCACTGTGCTGAATCACGTTAGTGGCACTTCTAGGAGGAGTAACAAAGCTCTCCATGACTGGAGCAAAGCTAGCTATGTTGTTAGGCATTTGGAATTGTGAAGGGGAGAAAACGGGTGAGAGAAGAAGGGTGATTCTGGAGATACCCAGAAAGAGTGTGAAGTGCTACACACTGACTCTCCAGTTGTCATCTAAAATATGCATCTTTAATTTCCCTTGCTTGGCAGAATTCCTGGAGTTCATGAAGGGAGTTGAATAAATCTGAAACACGACGTGCAGCTTCGACTTTTAAAGCCCTCTGATTCCTCATCTCGTCTATGTGGTTGCGTCCGCTTGGCTGCTAGCGTGAAGACTAAGTTCTGAACAGGGTGGCCATCAGAAGAATACACTCTGTTTGTTATTAAGTGCCTCAGATGGTCATTCCATGGATATTTAAGTAAGAGACCTAATAATTATCAAAGATGTTGCTCCTTTGAGCAATAGCAAATGTGAGAGAGCCAAGTCTTGAGTCCCTTGACACACTCTGGAGCAGATAACATAGTGAACATATCATTAAGTCTGTAAAGAATGTTTTTCCTATAGTCTAGTAAGAACCTATCAGCTGTAAAAAGCAAAACCAGTGACTGCCAGCAGACTGTGCCAGCAGGGCACAGAACTCACATGTAACCCCTTTATGAGTTGCTCAATCCCTGCATATTTCTTACAGCTACACATTGAATCAGGCATTTAGAGCAAATTCCTGTTCCTAGTGAAGTTGTTAGGAGTTTGCCATTGGATTTGATGCTACCATGATTTGGCCCCCAGTGCTCGATGGGTTGAATCACATCACTTAGAAAATATTATAGTGAAACAATTAGCATTTGAACCTTCAGTTGAATGATGATTTGAGACACTTAAACTGTCACTGAACATTCTGACAATCTCTACTCTTCCTCCACCTCCAACCATTGATTTAAAGTGCAATGTAAACGGGCAATGTGTACAGAAATAAGATTCCTTTTTGAAATGCTAATAAAATAATTCATAAGCTAGAGTAATTATTTCATTCCTGCTTGTTTCACAGAAGCAATTTATAGTTGCAGCTGTAAGACCAGCAAAAGGAACTCCCAGATGAAAGACACTCAGTGAAGTGTCAGGTTTGAATAAAACCACACAGTGTTGGGAGGGATCGGGGGCAGGGACAGGTATCTCAGGATGAAAGCTTTTCACTTCCCTCAAAATAACCTATTCATAATCTCCATTACTGAGTGCAGATATCACTGAGATTGTGCCACAAGTGGTCATGGTACTTTACAAACACTGAGTAAGGCACATCCACGGCCCTGAGAAGCTTTTGATTAGAGCTGAGCAAAAAATTTTCATCAAATAGTTCATTTGCTGGAAAATGCAGTTTTGTGATGAACAAAAACTATCCACAAATTCAGGTTGAATTCAACACAGTTTTGGTTGAATAAAGAATGAAAGTAAAAAGTCAAAATGGCTTATTTAGACATTTTTTAAATGAAACACTGACTTTTCATTTCAAAATGATGTTTTGTGGTGAAATTTAGTTAGATGTGCTTAATTTTTTTCCTCCAAGGGTAAAAACCACCCAAAACAATTTTTTCTGGTTCTTTGTTTCGGCACCAAACAAAGAATATACACTCAGCTAACAGAGACAGAATATGGCACTACAGTTTACAGAAGGGAGAACGAGGCAAGATTATTGGTGAGCAGAATAAGGTAGGAAGGATCCCTGGAGGAAGCAGGTTTAAGAAGGGATGTGAAGGAGCAGTTTGAGAGAGCTTGCTGGGCAGGACGTGGGAAACTGTTCCAAGCATAAGGGGGAGCATGACAGAAAATGCAAAGCTGAGAGGCCCTGATTCAGCAAAGCACTTAAGCCTAAAGAACATCTACACTATGGGCGCTAGGGCAGCAGAACTAAAATGCCGTAATTATGCAGCTGCAACCCCATAGTGTAGACACAGACAACAGCAATGAAAGGGGTTTTTCCATTCCTGTAGGAACTCCACCTCCCTGAGTGACAGGAGCTAGGATGATCGAAGCAATCTTCCATCAATTTAGCCGCATCTATTTGGTCAGCACAGCTACGGTGCTCAGGGTGTGGATTTTTCATGCCCCTGGGAACCGTAGCAGTGTCAACAGCTGTTTTAAGTGTAGACCAAGCCTAAATCCAGTTGGCTTTAGTGGGATTTAACCACAAGTTCAGGCTCTTATGTTCTTTGCTGAATCAGAGCCCGAGTGTATAGAAAGTCAGTAAGGGGAGAGGACTCCGTGGGGCACAGGAGCAAGTGGAGAGCAGAAGAGAATGAGAGAAGAGATCTAGACATGGGCAAGATTATGTAGGGGCCCGATGAGGAAGACAAAGAGCTAGGAGACAGGGATTTGAGAGGGCGGTCAGAGCAGCAAGAGAGGAAGGGTCAGGGGACTACTTCTTTAGGAGTATCTCCTCTCCTTTTCCATCCCTTATTTCTCTTTAACAGTGGTCCCAAGGAATATTCCCCCTCCCCCCAGAAGATGATTATCACATTCCTGTAGCATTAACAGTTCCTCCCACGCATCGCTCAGCCATGCTGTTTATCTCCATTGAATTAACATTCACAGCTCAGCTCTCACATTGCTTTCATGTCGCTAAAATCAAACATTTACCCAAGCAAAGCAAAAACATCCACAGGCTGAGAGAGCTGCAACGCTCAGTGCCTTAAATATTGATCGAGATACTACTGCTGGAGGAATTCTCCGCTGGGCCTGTCAGAAATTGCCTAGTGACTTTGATAATAGGGAGAAAGAGCTCCTGGTGCCTTCAGCATGCAGTTTACTCTAGGATGTTTTTATTCTAGCTAAGAACAAAAAAAGTATTTAAATGATTAGTTATCTGAAATTAAAAATGTATGCAAAGCTGAGCAGCCTGTGTCCCACCCTATGCATTTCTCTTCTTTTAGATGAGTGTATTGCCACTTTAATACAAAATGGGCAAAGAGTCTGAAAGGTGATCTGGAAAGGAAAATAAAAATTGGGTTCATGTCCTATTTTGCTTCTTTTGAGGTATGAAGAAGGCCACAAATATTTCTTTCCTGGTTGTTTGTATTTTACATTGGAAATTCAGCCTCTGTTTTACTTGAAAGGCCCTGTTGGCTGACTGGAGATCCAGGAGAGCACCTGTCCTGTAATGATCCACATATATGCTTTGCTTAACTTACAGCACTCTATGTAAAGCTCAGTGCTTAAATTTGTGCCAGAGTTTTCCAGGGTTGAGCCCTGGCACCTCTAGGCTTGGCAATTCATAGCCCTGGCACCTCTGGGCTTGCTACATCAGTTATGAATGTAAAAAAAATTGCTTGAGCCCTGGCACCTCTTTCATTACAAATTAAACACTGGTTACGCATGTGAGTAGGCCTTCGCCGGATCTGTGTCTAGGTTTGTAACATCAGAGAAGCCAAGCAAGTAAAACATGATTAATTGGGGGGTGTGGGAGGGAAGTGATTTTTATTCAGATTGTTTAAAACTCAAGGTAAGACAAGATGGGTGAGGTAATATCTTTTACTGGACCAACTTCTGTTGGTAAGAGACACAAGCTTTCAAGCTACACAGAGCTTTTCTTCAGGTCTGGGAAAAGTACTGAGAGTGTCACAGCTAAATACAAAGTGGAACAGATTGTTTAGCAGAAGTATTTAACACATATTCTAGGGGACCATTCGAGGTGAAGTGGCTGGTTCAAGAATGAACTCACACAGAAAAATGATAAAAAAGAGAGAAACACCATATCACCCATGGGTGAACACAAGGAGCGCCGCCAGCTTTTCCACCGCCCTAGGCGGCGGAAGGTCCTGCCCTGGAAATGCCGCCCCCGACAGAGGCGGCGGAAGGTCCCGCCCCCAAATTACCGCTGACGACCGGGGCGGCCGGCGCCCCCCAAATCTTAGTGCCCTAGGCGACCGCCTAGGCCGCCTAATGGGTTGCGCCGGCGCTGGTGAACACTTTTCACAAAACAACCACTCTAGATCTGACCTCTCAGTCCTCGTCCTCAAATGAAACCTGCAGAACACTTTCAAAAGACTAGCCTGGGAGCTTAAATGTATAACTTTGCTAGATACTAAAAATCATAGTCTTAATAGAGATACTGGATTTATGTTTTTTTACAACAACCCGTAACCCCTTTTTTGTCCTATAACTGGAGGGGTATTAACTGGCCATTTCACCTTGAATGGTACCTTTGATGTGTTAACTGCTTATGCTAAACTATCTGTTACACCCAGGGCCGGTGCAACCACTAGGCGAACTAGGCGGTCGCCTAGGGCGCCAAGTGGTTGGGGGCGCCCACTGGGTCTTAGTGTCCACCCTTCTGGTTTTCCTATCCCTGTTCTGACCCTTCCTGCAGGCTCCAGTCTTCCTGGGAAGGGGATCTAGTAGTTAAAAGAGAAAAAGCCTCCAGACTGCCAGACCTATTAGCACAACACTGAAACTGTTAAAGAGCCAGTCAAGGGGTAATGAAGCCACTTAACAGGCATTTGCCTCATATTTACTCAGGACATGTCAGTCTACAGGATCTTAGTTTAAAATTTGCTTTAAAAATATTTTATTAGTGAGTTGGTGAAGATTATAAAATCACATCTCTAAAAAATCCTTGCATAGATTTTTAGATACACAATCATCTTTAGCCTTAAATGCTTGGATCTTCAGACATATGTTTTTTTAAATAAATCCTTCAAAAGACCTCCCTTATCTAAAATACACATTTTAATTACTATAGTAAAAAAACTTACTTCCAAAGTCTTCCAGTCCTTTCTGTTCATCCATTTCTCCCTTTACCCCCTCTCCCCCCACCCCCATTGAAGAGAGCCCTTAAACGGACAACAGCCCTTTGCTTCCAGATAGCTGGACAAAGAGTTTCCCTTTCTTTACTTCTGACTATCTGATGAACTAGTTTTAAGCAAAATCAGTACCTTAGTAAGATATAAAATCCTTTGTTATGCCTAAAATCTTTGGAAACATATTTTTTAAAGTTGGTGACATTTCATAAACATGTGTATTGTTATGGAGATCACACACAGTAAATTAGTGTTCCCTTTTTCTAAAAGCAATGAACATTGTTATGAACACACTAAACCTCTGTAACTGATTAATTTAAAATAATGTCTGCTTCAGTGAGTTAAATATGTAGTAATCTGGAATGATTACTTTATGAAGGTTTAAGAGTACATTTAAAATATAAAATCTGCTTAGAAATACTGATTAAGAAAATGTAAAACAGAGAAGAGCTGCGTCATGTATTCCATAATATTTAATGTTGTATTCAGCAAGACAGCTTACTCACCCTTACTACAAAGTTTTTGCAAATAAATGTCTGACAAACTTCAGGGCATATAAAAAAACCTGTGACTGACATTTTTTATTCCCAAATTTAATGCTTTTAATTAGGTACCTTCTGCATGCCCATTCTGCGTGAGGGAGAGGGTACAGGGATCTCTGTGGGGAACTGTGACTCTACGCCACCGTGAGGCGGGCTGGGCATCTTGTTATTCTTTCTGCTTTGTCCCTCTGCCCCCACCGGGCTGCAAGCTCAGGCTGCCATTGGGCATAGGGCCCCATAAATCCTAAGGATGACCCCAGGGGCGCCAAAAAGCGGTGCCCTGGCTCGGCAGGGAGAAACTGCCTTCTGGAGACACCGGAGAGCCAGAGCGTCGGCTTGCGGGGGCGGTGAGCCCCAGCCATGGAGGAGCCAGTGCGGCACAGGGGGGCAGGAGCCCTGCAAAGGCGGCAGCACTGCTAGCGTGGAGCAGCTGTGCCCCTTGCCCCTCCTGCGCAGGCTGCAGCCTGGCGCCCTCCCCGGGGGCTCCTGCAGGCTGCAGCAGATGCATGCAGGCAGAGGCCCCCGTGCGCCCCCCAGCTTCACCCTTCGCTGTGCTTGGGGTCTGCAGCTCCCGGGCATGTGAGCCACTGCCGGGGTGCGGGGCCCTGAACCTGCTCTGGGAGGGGCAGCAACAGCGGCAGCTCACACTCCCGGGAGCCGCAGAGCCTGAGCACAGCGAGGGAGGAGCCGGGAGACGCACGGGGTCCTTTGCCTGCATGCATCCACTGCAGGAGCCCCTGGGGGGGGGGGGGTGCCTGGCCTCAGCCTGGGCAGGAGGGGCAAAGAGTGCGGCTCCTCCCCGCTAGCGGTGCTGCCGCCTTTGCAGGGCTGCTGCCCCCCTGCGCCGCGCGGGCTCCTCCATGGCTGGGGCTCACCGCTGCCGCAAGCCAACGCTCTGGCTCTCCGGTGGCTCCGGAAGGCGGCTTCTCCCTGCCGGGCTGCTGTAGCGGCCCAAGCCCGGCAAAGCGAATGAGTGGACTCGGGGCAGGGGCCGCGGGGGTGGGGCAGGAAGGGGAGGGCTCACGGGAGGGTTGTGCACCCTCCAGGGGAGGTCAGGGGCGGGGAGGGGAGAACCTGGTCTGGGGAGCAGCCCCAGGGCACGGCTGGCCCTTGGGGTCTATAAAGGCTTGTTGGGATTTGCCCCTCAATGAACTGATGGGCAGGGGGGTGGGGCGGGGGCACAAGGTGGAAGTTTCGCCTAGGGCGCAAAATATCCTTGCACCGGCCCTGTATGAGGGAGATGTGTATCAGTCCTCATGGACAACAGCACGGCAATGTTTTATATCAACAAACAGGGGGGTGCATGCTCCTCTCCCCAGTGCCAGG
>QXTE01001109.1:7469-18083 GCA_003942145.1 Platysternon megacephalum
TGTCCAAGCACGTTTGCCCCAATGGTTCGTTCTGTTCGGCCAGTGAAATAAGCGACAGCAGCAGATGCGCATTGATGCCGGGTTTGCCCGTGGCTACGCTGAGGCTTTCGCCAGACTAGAAGCGTGGCCAAGCCCCCTCCCCCAACATTGACTTCTCCAGGGCAGAGACACACCCCTGAGGGCATCCGGGAGTCTGCAGCCAAGTAAGGCTGGTGCATGAATCTCTGGGTCGCTGTCCCTCTACCACAACAGGAGTGGCTCTGGCAAAGGGATCTCTCCCTCACTAGGGGCTCGCTATGGCTCCGCTAGGCTGACCTGGTCCAACAGCGCAACTTAGGGCCATCGTATGGGGCACAGCCAGGGCCGGCGCAACCCATTAGGTGACCTAGGCGGTCGCCTAGGGCGCAAACATGTGCGGGGCGCCGGCGCCCCGGCCGGCCGTGAAAATTTGGGGGCGGGACCTTCCGCCTCCGCTGTTGGGGGCAGCATTTCGGGGGCGGGACCTTCCGCCACCTAGGGTGCCGGAAATGCTGGCGCCGCTACTGGGCACAGCTGGCCTGGCTGCCAGCAGTTGGCACCAGGGTCTGATCTCTGCTCATCCCCACCCCCCAGGTGTACTCCCTGGACAGGCCACAGACCTTCCACAACTGCTTCAGCCCCTACCGCTTCCTCCAAAAGCACAAGCAGCTGGAGATGCTGGCAGAGCAGATTGCCACCTTGTGTGAAACCTTGGAGGAGTATCCAGCCATCCGCTACCGGAAGTGAGTGTGCCCGGGGGGAGGGGTACCCGGCCATCCACTACAGGAAGTGAGTGTGCCTGGGGGGAAGGGGTGTGACAAAGTGGGAATGTTCTTAATGTTTTTGAATACTGTGTGGGTGCCTCCCTGTGACGCAGCAGGGAGAGGGGAGTATTGACCTGGGAAGGTTGCTGGGGAGTTTTGCTGGGACTGTCTGCATTGGGGATGGGAGAGTTTCCTTGAGGCCAGATACCTGAGCATGTAACATGAGAACCATGAGGGGGGTTGGAGCCAGGTGACACCTTTGCCCAGAAAATGGACAAAGGCTGGGGGAGGAGCCGGGGGGAGGCTGGGTGTTTCAGTTTGGAGCTGGCTGCGAAAATGGAGGGGAGCCTAGACGGGGCTCTGGCCTCCCTGGGGCCCCCAAGATGGACCTGACTGCGGGGGTCCTGTTGTCTGTACCTGAAAGACCTGTCTTGGACTGTGTTCCTGTCATCTAAATAAACCTTCCGTTTTACTGGCTGGCTGAGAGTCATGGTGAGTCGCAGGAAGCCGGGGGTGCAGGGCCTTGTCTCCCCCACACTCTGTGACAAGGGGTACCCAGCCATCTGCTTCAGGAAGTGAGTGTGCCCGGGGAAGGGGTACCCGGCCATCCGCTACAGGAAGTGAGTGTGCCCAGAGGGAGAAGGATACGTGGTCATCTCCTACAGGAAGTGCGTGTGCCCCTGGGGGAGGAGTGGTTTCTGACCCACAGGGTTTGTCTTTGCTGCAGGGACCATGAAGATAACTTCATCGTGGCGCACGCTGTGCTGACCAAACTCAAGGCGTTCAAGGCATACGAGCCCAGCATGGGAGAGGTGAGCGAGCTGTGCCGGCCACACCCTCGCCATGCGACAGAGCCACAGAGGGAGGGGGAGCACATGAAAAGTAGAAGGAAGGAGGAGTGATTTAGAACCTGCTCGGAGATCCTGGCGAGGGGAGGGGTGGGGTCTAGACCCCCTTGGAGATCCTGAGGGGTTGGCAGAACAATAGCATTCCCTGTGTGGCTGGACTAATGGCCCCAGCCCTTCTCTAACACTGGCCGTGGGCAGATCTCAAAGTGCTCTACAAAGGTCAGTGTCCTTATCCCCTCTGTACAGATGGGGAAACCAAGGCACGACTGGGGAAGTGTGTGCCCAGCACAATCTCTCTGTTTATAAACAGGGCAGTTCGGTCACGGAACTAAGCTTCGCACACGGAGCCTCTTCCACAGCTGGACACTCCTGTGTCTGTGCTCCTACACCCATCGCCATGGTATCGGAACCTCACTAATGAATTCAGCCTCGCAGGGGAGGCAGGGTGGCCGGTGTTACAGATGGGAAACTGAGGCATGCAGGGAGTCTGTCAGAGTAGGAATAGAACCCAGCTCTCCTGAGCCTTAGTCACAAGTCAGCCCTGGCCTGTGGGCTTCCCCCAGCTCCTGCCGTCCCTGTCCCACCCCCAGCAGAGGGGAGCTGCAAACCCACCCTGCCTTGGATTCTTGCACGGGAAACCCAGTGGCTCCTGTCCCAGTAGGAGAAGCAAACTGATGTAAAATCCAAGGCCTGCCCAGATCTCTCCCTCCTGTTGCCTCTGCTCTTGCTTCCAGCCTTTGCTGAACTGCTGGGAGACTGTGCACCTGTGACCAACTGGGAATGTTTGTAATATCTTTTATGAATCCAATGCGTGCCTCAGTTTCCCCTATATGTTTCATGGCTTCTCTGGCGGGGGGTAGGGGGGCAGGACTCTTAGGGAAGGTAAGAGTCATGGTGGGGGGGGGGTTGTCACGTCCCTGGCGTGGGGAAAGGACGAGGAGCGGACCCAGATCAGCCTGGGGGCCAGAAAGACCGTGCCGGCTCCAATGGCTCCTGGCTGGATGCTCCCAGCAGGGAGTTGGAGCAGGGCCCCCAGCTCGAGAACACAGGGCTGGGAGGGTTTGAGCTGGGGGATAAGTGGGGGAAGCTGGGAGCTCTCGCCTGAGAACTGACCAAGGTCAGACCGAGGTCTGGTCTACACAAGGAATTGGGTTGGTGTAACTGCGTCGCTCGGGGGTATGAGAAAGGCGACGTCACTGAAGCAGTGCAGCTGCAGTGCTGTACATGTAGACAGGCCCTGAGCGAGAGCCCCGGAGCCTGAAAACAGGTTTCGCTGCAGCTCGGCCGGGCTCTGTGCTGACCAGAACGGCCTCTTGCCTTAACCTTCAGTGGGCTGGGCTGCCTGGGCTGGGGTCCAGGTGCCTAAGAAACCCGACTGTTCTGACAATGCTGAGGGGCATTGGGCCCTGCGGAGTGGACGGGTCTCTACCAGGGTCTGTCTCAGCTGGACTCGCTGGGCAGGGCTCACGGGGTGAAGCCCAGCGGTTCAGTCTCAAGAGGTGGGGAGGCCGTGTGGCCTGTCCTGGAGGAAGAGAGAGACCTGTTGGGGTCTGGCATAGCAAAGGGCTTCCTCCCAGAGACTTCCCCAGCTGGGGCCCTGGCACCGACCCTGTGGATCCATGAGCGCACCTTTCCTCTCTACTTTCCCATCCACCGAGGCAATGTTGCCTAGTGGATAGAGCCCTGGACTAGGACAGGAGACCCGGGTTCTATTCCCAGCTGGGTGACCGTGGGCAAGTCACCTCCCCTATTTGTGCCTCAGTTTCCCCATCTGTAAAATGGGGATAATGATACCAGTCTCGGGCAGGGGGGCCCCCTCTGGGATAGCTGGCTGCCATGGCACAGATGCTCTGTAACTCACAGCTGGCAGCACAGGCCTGCCTCCAGAGGGGAGCCTGGCGCACACCTGGCTGCCCAAACCATCTACACAGGGAAGGGATTGACAGAATGCTTGTTAACCACCGGAGCTACTTGCTGCAGCAGAGCTGGCTCCAGCCTGCAGCCCCTGTCTGCTCTGTGCTATTCTCAGGAGTTGAGAGAGGCGCTGGGGAGGGCAAAGTCCTGCTCCGTGCACACCCTGCTGCTGTTACTCCTGTGAGTCCCCCCAGGGATATTCCTGAGGCTCTTGCCAAGCCTCCCTGTCACAGGTGTAAGCACTATCTCCATGGTACTGCATGGAGCAGCGTGCCAGGAGTAGGTGGCAGAGGCAGGAATAGGAGCCAGGAGTCCTGACTGCCCAGCCCCCTTCAATAGAATCCAGACAGCACGCCCACCGCAGGGCCGGGAGTGCTGACCCAGGCCCCTGCTCTCAATGCCATGCTGGCTCCATGCCGCACAATCCCGGCTGGCCAGTCCAGTGTGCCCCCGCCTTGCCAGCTGGCGCAGAACCCCAGGGTCTCTTGTAGCCTGGCCTCTAGCAGTCAGGTCTCCAAAGCCACCCAGCCCGTGGTCACGGCGCCCTGGGGCCTTGTCTGCACTAGTCCCTCTTGCCTTGATGTTTCCCAGCTGCCAGCCCTGAGGGGTAGCTGGCACCGGCAGTGCTGTGGCACCCACCAGTGCACTAACCACCCCTCTGCTCTGGGCAGGGTGGGGTGACCCGGTGGTTACGCCANGGGGGGGGGGGGGGGGGGGCTGGGCATAGCAACCCACCCAGGCTGGGTAGGGCTGGAGAGGAATGATGGCGCCAGCTCTGGGTTCATGTCCCTGCTCTGCCACAGACTCCCTGTGTGACCTTGGGTGAGTCAGCCAGCCTCTCTGGGCCTCCATCCCCCTCTGCAATGGGGTGACAGCCCTGCCCAGCCCCACGTGCATGGGGGGGCAGGATGCAGCAATGATAGTGCTACAGTGGTGGGGGCCAGATACTCCTCCAAGAGAGGCGCTTCCCCGTCAGCCTCAACCCATTTACCCAGAGGCTGTGGAGACCTGCCAGGCGGGTGGGTGGTGGCTGGTCTGACGTTCTGCTCCCAAGCGTGGCTGAAAATCGGGCCACGTACTGAGGTGGGACAGTTGGGGAAGCGTCAGGGCCTGTACGTCCCATCCCCCCCGACTGTCTGTGCTACCCAGCGAAGAGCAGACGCAGCCCCTTGCCGAGGTGCTCCTGGGTGGGCTTGGGTTTCCCTGGGGCTGCTGGAGCCAGTTTCAGAGCCATCCGCCATGGGAGTGCAGGGCTGGTCTCCTATGGCCACCTGCTGCGCCAAGAGGGCAGTGCATGCTGATCAGGCAGGGAGCGGGGGCTGGGCCAGCCCCCCAATGATGTGCGTCTGAGATGCTGACCATTTGAGTGGTCTCTGTCCAACCGGATGCTGGGGGGCCACCCAGGCTGGGAGTGGGGAGCTAGAGCCTCATATGGGGTCCCAGCTCAGACGCAAGGTGGGGCATAGGGATAACGTCCCATTGTCCCCCTCTGGGACCTTGTATCAAAGAGTCTCTGGGCCTGGTGTTGGTTAATGATCACTAGCCAGGGCCTTCTGGTGTAGTTTCCCCCCCTCCCCACGCAGCATATGGGGCAGGGCGCAGTCGGGGGGGCTGCCTTGTAAGGGGCGTGCTACCGTTGGTGGAGAGGCACGAGCAGAGAGCGTGCTTGGGGGAGGGGGGCATTGCTATTTGCACGAGGGGCAGGTGACCCGTCCCTGCAGGGGGCGTTGCAGCGCAGCTGGGTGGGGAGCTCTCCCTGCCGGTCAGGGCGGGACCCCAGGGCACGTCCCAGCTAGCTTGAGGGGTGTCTCTTGGCTTCCCCCTGGGGTTGGGGGCTGGGCCCCAGAGAGGGCTGGTGGTGAAGTTTCAGGCACACCAGGGCCCATTGGATTGTGCCATGTAAGCCAGGCCAGGACCCCTCCGCCGGAGGTGACGGGTCTCTCTCTCCTTTGCCCCAGGGCCCCGACAAAGCCCGTTCTCAGCTGCTGATCATGGACCGGAGCTTCGACCTGGTGTCCCCACTGCTGCACGAGCTCACCTACCAGGCCATGGCCTACGACCTGCTCAGCATCGAGAACAACACCTACGAGTAGGGCCTGGCTGCCAGCAGGGGGCGCCCCGCCCTCCTCCTCAGGCAGGCTGGTGGGGGTGGGACCCAGGCACCTGCACTGCTCCGCAGCCCCCACGCTCGGGGGAGGGGTGCCGCAGCCTGACCCCCGTCCCCCCTCCCCCACAGGTACGAGACGACGGGCATCAGCGACTCGCGGGAGAAAGAGGCGCTGCTGGAGGAAGACGACGAACTCTGGGTGCAGCTACGCCACATGCACATCGCTGACGTCTCCAAGTGAGCGCGCTCAGCCCCGCCCCTAACCTGCCCCTCCGTGCTCCGCCCATCCCCCTGGATATGTCCCTCCGTGCCCCCGCCAGGGCCAGGACCCATCTCCCCCTCCCCCCGGACACACCACTCTGTGCCCCACCCAATGCCTAGTGCCAGGACCCCCTATCCCCACTTTGGCACAGCCTTCCCCTCCCCGCCCACTGCCAGGACCTTCCCCCTCGGACACACCTCTCCCACCCAGTGCCAGGACAGCCCATCCCGTTGACACACCCCTCCCCCTCTTTTCCAGTGCCGGGACTTCCCCCACCCTCCCCTTCCGACTCCCCCCCCCCCCTCCTGGGGCCCCCTCAGACACACTCCTCCCCTTCCCTTCCCACCCAGTGCCGGAACCCCACTCCCCCTTGGATACACTCCTCTCCCACCCAGTGCAGGGACACCCCCCCGCAACACACCCCTCTCCTGCTCAGTGCCAGGCCTCCCCCTTCCCCTCCCACCCAGTGCTGGGGCCCATCCTTCAGACATGCTCCTCTCTGTGTGCTGAGACCCCCTGGATGCAGCCCCTCTCCCCAAAGGACCCCTGAGCGCTCCCTTCCAGAGCAACTGTCTGCATCTCCTCTCGGGGATCCCCCTGGACACTGTCTTCCCCCGATCTCAGGATCTCCCCATGCACCTCACAGCCCCCTTGAGTGAGTCCCTCACCGACCCCTCCTGCTGGGCCTGCTGCTGCCCCCACCCCCAAATCAGGGCACCAGGAGCCCCCAGAGGTGCACTCAACTCTCTGCCTTGGGGTAACTTGGGAAGAGCCCCCCCCCGCCCCGTATGAGGCTCTCGAGGCAAAGAACCCTAGTGCCTGTGGGGCGGGGGCTCCATCCCCTGTAGCATAGGACAGGGCACCCCCTACCTCCAAGGCAGTGCCTGGCTCCGGCCTGACCCCTCTCCCTGCTGCAGGAAGGTGACGGAGCTGCTGCGCACCTTCTGTGAGAGCAAGAGGCTGACCATGGACAAGGTGCGGCGGGGGCTGGGGGGGAGCGATTGGGGAGTCCAGGCCGGAGGGATGGGGGGACCCATCCCACTGCCACTGATGGGGAGAGGAGGCTGCCCTGCTGCCCCAGGAGGGGTTGGCGGGGGGAGGGGGGCCCAGAGCTGCCACGTTAGCCCCAGCAATGGCAGCCCTTGGGTAACGCCCACGCCTTGCTGCTGCAGCTCTCGGGAGAGGGCCTTGGTGGGCTTCCAAACCAGCCCGTTGGAGCCACTCCTGGTGCCACTGGGCCATGTGCCAACAGAAAGCTCCTGGCCACTGGCACAGGTACCCCGACACCTGCTGGTCTCCAAGCCCCCAACCTCGTGGTGACTAACAGAGAAGCCGTGGGCTGTTTTGGAAGCTGCTCCCTCCTCCTGATCCTCCCCTCCAGCTGCCCCGCTCCACCCCAGAGGTGGCTGCACGTCAGTGCTGGCCAAAACAATCCCTATATACTTGGCTTACACAGCCGATTGGGGCTGCCCCTCGGGGACCGTCCTTGGGGGTTGGGGGGTGCTGGTGCTCTGGACCAGCCGGTGATGCGGTGCCGCAGTAAATTCCCCCTTGCCCCGGTCTCTCCCCGCGGTACTCCACGCACCTGAACCTGGCCGAGCACTGCATGCGGCACTTCAAAGGGACGGTGGAGAAGCTGTGCAGCGTGGAGCAGGTGGGTCTGTGGGCAGAGTCTGGCTCATGGACTCAGCCCGGAGAGAGGGGTCTCAGACCCGCATGCTCACTGGAGCCAGGGCCAGCCCCCCATGCAGCACTGGGGGTGCAGAAGAGGGACATGGGGCTCGGGTTACTCCCTGGGGGCCCGTTGCTCACCCCAGGGGGAGCTGACCCCAGGGAGGAGGGGGCCCTGGCACAGGGGGTAGGCGAGCTGTGGGTAGTGGGGCCGTCGCGTCTCCCATCCCACTGCAGGGGCGGGAGGAAGCGGAGCGGCCTGACCTGGCCCTTGTGTGTGCGCCTCCTCCCCCCCCAGGACCTGGCCATGGGGACGGACGTGGACGGGAAGAAGATCAAGGACCTCCTGAAGATCATCCTGCCCGTCCTGCTGGACCCCAGCGTGCAGGCCTCCGACAAGATCCGCATCATCCTGCTCTACATCTTCCTGAAGAACGGTAACGCCACAGGCCTGCAGGGGGCAGCACTGGGGGGCTGCTGCTGCAGGGGGCGCGCCTGGAGGCAGGGCCCAGGCCTGTCGGGCTGGGGGGGAATAGCACTGCTCAGACTGGCCCGCCCCCAGCCATGCAGGGCGCCTCCCGGCCAGCCGCTTCCCGGGGCCTGTGTCCAGCCTGGCTCTATGGCCCTGTCTCCCTTCTGCCCACCTCTCGGTGCCTGCGAGCCAGCCAGTGCACCGCACCCACGCTCCACACTGCCCCCTGGGGTCGGACCTGGCAGCCTTTGCTCCCTGCTGCTGCCTTCCCAGCAGTGTCCGCCCTCCACGCTCCCCCCAGCCCGTTCTCTGCAGGGGGGGGGATGGAGACACACACCCCGAGCGGCCCCCCCCCAGCCCGTTCTCTGCAGGGAGGGGGGATAGAGAGACACACCCAGAACAGCCCCCCGGCCCGTTCTCTGCAGGGAGGGGGGACATCCCTCCCTTCCTGCAGGTTGTTCAGGTACCATGTTCTGTCTCTGAGCCCCCTGCGACCAGTTCCCTGCCCACCCCTTGTGTCATCCCTGTACCAGCTCCCTGCTTCTTGCTGCATCCAGCCCCTTCCCCCAGCTCTCCAGGGCCTGGGGAACCTCCCTGACCCTGACACTTGGCACAGTCCCTCTTCCCCCATCGGTTCCTGCCGCATGCTGGCTCGGTGGGGCAGGGTCCTGCTCCGGGGCCCTTCCTGTAACCCTGCTCAGGCACTGCCCCTGTGCCCACTGCCCAGGCCAGGGCTGGCTTGGCTGGGCCCTCATGTGGCTCCTCTGGCTGCCCAGTTTCCTGGCCAGGGAGCGCTGTGGAGTTGCCAGGCCTCCCCCTCTGCACTAAGCAGCAGTAAATGGTTTCGGGGCGTTGCCCTCCCTCCAGCTCAAGGCCTCACAGCCTTAAAGAGCCAGGCCTCGGCTCTGACACTGCACCTGACTGGCCGCAGGATGGGGAACCCAGATCAGGGGGAGGGGGGCTCCCTCTGCACTGCCAGGCAGGGCCGCCCAGAGGATTCAGGGGGCCTGGGACCAATCAATTTCGGGGGCCCCTTCCATAAAAAAAAAGTTGCAATACTATAGAATACTATATTCTCGGGGGGCCCCTGTGGGGCCCAGGGCCTGCGGCAAATTGCCTCACTTGCCCCCCCCCCTCTGGGCGGCCCTGCTGCCAGGGGGAGCTAGAGAGACCCCTGCCCCCAGCGCCCGAGAGAACCTGTGGAGGGAGGAGCAGCAAGAACCTAAATTCGATCAGTAACTGCGTGGGGTCCAGTGGGTTAGAGCGGATGGTGCTGGGAGCCAGGACTCCTGGGTTCTACCCCCAGCTCTGAGAGGGCAGTGGGGTCTAGTGGGTTAGAGGGGGGCTGGGAGCCAGGACTCCTGGGTTTACCCCCAGCTCTGAGAGGGCAGTGGGGTCTAGTGGGTTAGAGGGGGGCTGGGAGCCAGGACTCCTGGGTTTACCCCCAGCTCTGGGAGGGGTGGGAAGAGCAGGATCTCAGGATTTGATCGGGGAACTAGGACTCCTGGGGCCACGGACTGAATGTGCCAGGGCTGTGGGTGCGTCCCAGGGGTGCTAGCGCTGACCTGTCTCTCCCCATGCAGGTGGCGCGGGGAACCTCACCAAGCTGATCCAGCAGGCCAACATCCAGCAGCAGAGCAGCAGCATCTGCAACATGCAGTTCCTGGGCACCTCTCTCCCGCCTGGGGTAAGGGACTGGGGCCAGGGGCCAGCAGCTGTACCCATGCCAGGGGGCAGATCTGTGCTGCACAGGGGAGCCCAGGCCATCCTGGGGGTGCCCCCCATGACAGTGACCTACCCCAGCACAGAGGTGGCCTCTGCCCCTGTATAGTGGGGTGACGCCCTCCCCATATGAGGGTGACCCCCGAGTTACTCCCCATCTGGGGTGACCTCTTCTGCCCCTGCCGAGGACCCTGGGGGTCCGGACCTCAGATCGCCAGGGAGCTGGAGCTGGTGACCACTGCATGGGGTGGCCATGCAGCGAATGGGGGGAAGCGGCTCTGTTCTCCCATCAGTCTCTCTCCCCTCCTCTCTCTCTCTCGCTCAGTGATCCATTCTGTTCTTTTCTCTGCCCCCGTTCCCACCCCGCACCCCCTCCCTGCTGCCTCTCACCCCCTCTCCCTTCCGCCCCCAGAGCGGGCAGCTGCGACCCGAGAGGAAGGTGCGGCTGGAGTCCACCTACCCGCTCTCCCGCTGGACCCCCCGGCTCAAGGACGTCATGGAGGTACCGGGCCGTCTGCTTCCTGGCCTTGGGGGTGGGGTTACACCTGGCAGGCTGGGCCCAAGGGGGAGGGGTTGGTTTGGGGTCAGTCATGTGTAGAGCCCTGCATATCCGCGCACCATTTCTGCGGATAGTGGATCAGCTGCAGATACAACCGGGCCGGGCTCTACTCCCCAGCAGCGCCTGGCCCGCGGCGTCCGGCTCAGGCAGCCCAGGGGGCGCAGCGCGCTCGGGGCCGCCGGCCAGCAGCCAATGGCTGGGCGACAGGTCGGAGTCGGGGCTGTCTGGCACCCATTCGCCCTGCCACGCTGAGCAGCGGCAGCGTCCCCACCAGCTC
>QXTE01001109.1:18444-29455 GCA_003942145.1 Platysternon megacephalum
AGCCCCCCGCCCGCTCCCTGCAGCACAGCGCCCCCTAGCGCCGCACTGGGGCCAGCACTAACTGACCGGAGAGAGCGCCCCCTGCAGAGCCCCCCGCCCGCTCCCTGCAGCACAGCGCCCCCTAGTGCCGCACTGGGGCCAGCACTAACTGACCGGGGAGAGCGCCCCCTGCAGAGCCCCCCGCCCGCTCCCTGAAGCCCAGCNACTCCCTGCAGCACAGTGCCCCCTAGCGCCGCACTGGGGCCATAGAGCACCCTCTGCTGACTCACTAGCACCCCCCAGCACCCAATGGCTTTTCCTTAGACGTCTCCTATCCAAACACTGCCTGGGCCCAAACCTGCTTAGCTGGTGAGAAGTGACATGGTCGCTCCTTCCCCCCACCCTTGCTGGGGGCTGAGCCCCTCATCGCCCTGCCCTGTGGGGCACTCCTCAAGGGGGCGGGGGGAGCACACTTAGTTGCTTTCAGCCTACTGGTTTGGGGCTCCTTCAGGCCAAGAATTAACCCCCCCGCCCAAGCTCCTGTCCCTGGCAGTCCACAGGCGGGGGCTCCAGCACTGTGATGGTTCCTCCTGTGGGAATTTGGGGCAGGCAGTTGCGGTAGCCTCAATCCCGTGCCTAATCCAATCGGGGCGCCCCCCCCCCCCCCCCCGCCAGGCGCAGCTCGGCAACCCTTAAGCTTCCCTGTAGAAGTCAACGCAGCGGATTAATGGAAAAGCCCCTATTATGTGGCATTAGGATGTATCATAGCCTGGGCCTCCTGCATGGCTGGGACACACCTCATGGGGCAAGAGGCAGGGCCTGGATCTGCCCACAGCAGGGAAGGGGCACTGAGGGCAGCCCCCTGCCTCCCCCCTCCCCCAAGTGAGGGGCCCTGGATCCGGCTGCAGGAGGTCTCTGCCCTCCCCATAACGGTGGATGGGTGGGGAGTTCACAGCAGGGCACTGAGCAGCTGAGGGGGATGTGGGGAGATGGGGGGGCATCACTGGAGGAGTCAGCATGCTCTTTGCTGGCTCCCCATGCCCCACCCTGGAAAGGGGGCCCCAGGCTGCTCCCCCCAGGGACTGTCAATCATTCAGTGAGGAGCTGTCCCAGTCCCTCCCCCCAATGGGGCCTGGCTTGGCCACCAGGTCCGAGGTTCCTGCTGCTTGGCCCCCGCTGACCTGTCCTCCCCCCCCCCCCCCCCCCGGCCAGGACATCATAGAGAAGAAACTAGACAAGAATCTGTGGCCCTTCGTGTCAGACCCAGTCCCTACCACCAGCTCCCAGGCTGCTGTCAGGTAAGGCTGAGCCTGGCTGGGCTGTGGGGGGAAGAGCCCTGACACACACACACACACCCCCAGGGTGTAGGAGCCTCTGTGCCTGGGAGTGCGTGGCCAGGACCCTGCCCTCTACAGGGGAGGGGGTGCCCAAGAGCCTGGAGCCCTGGGCCCCTGTCACCATGTCCCCCGCACCCCAGCAGTCCCTGAACACACCAGGGCCCAGGATGGAGGAAAGGATCTGGCCGAGCTTTAGACAGCACCCCCAGCCCAGGGCAGGTGCCACCCTCCCCTACTCCCTTTTTTGCCTGCTTTGGGACTCTTGTCCCACTGCCTTGGGCAGGGCCTGCCCCCCAGCCTCCTCCAGGCCCTGTCCCTCCACCTGGCCTTCCCTCAGCGAGCTCCTGGTATCCACACAGCCCCTCTCACCCCGAGCCTCCGCTTCTGGCAGTACCCACCCCTCTGCCTGGCCTTCCCTCAGCGAGCCCCTGGTATCCAAACTGCCCCGCTCTCCCCCCAGCGTCCGCTTTGGGCAGTGGCCACCCCTCCGCCTGGCATTCCCTCAGCGAGCCCCTGGTATCCACACAGCCCCTCTCTCCCCCCAGCCCCCACTTCGGGCATTGGCACAAGAACAAGCCAGCGGCCGAGTACCAGACAGGCCCGCGCCTCATCATCTACGACTACCAGGTGACATGGTCACATCTCCTGTTAGACTCCAAGCCTTCATTCCTCCCAGCCTGACTCACAGGAAGGCCTGCCTGCAAACAGAGCCATCCACACTCAATTGTCCTGGCTGATGGGAGCCATCAAGATTCCAAACCACCATTAATGGCTCACATGTCGCATAATTACAATAGGCCCTCAGAGTGATATTTCATAGTTCAGATACAAGAGTGATACATTTACACAAATAGGATGACCACACTCGGTAGATTGTAAGCTTTGTAATGATACCTTACAAGAGACCTTTTGCATGAAGCATGTTCCAGTTACATTATATTCACTCATTAGCATCTTTTCATAAAATCGTGTCTAGTGCAAGGTCACAGCCAGACTCCTGGGGGAGGTCTGTGCTGTGCCCTTCGGGGCACTGTGCTCAGTGAGGCAGGGAGCCTGTTCAAGCCAAGGGGACAGTTTATTACTCAGCTGGCACAAGGGCTCCGAGAGATCCTAGCTTGGCACAGAGAAGAAAAAGTGAAGACCGAGTTCAGGCTGACCAGCGTCAGGCCTCCCTCAAGCCAAGCTGTTGTAGCAACCGTTCCTTTCCCTGTCCCTTTGTCTGCCTCAGGTCAGCTCTGTGTCTCTGGGGACACGTCTGCACTGCAATGAAAAACCCACAGCTGCGAGGCTGGGCCCGGGCCAATTGACTTGGGCTCACAGGGCTAAAAATCACAGTGTAGGCGTTTGGGCCCAGGCTGGAGCCTGGGCTCTGAAATCCCACGAGAGGGGAGGGCCCCAGAGCATAGACTCCAGCCCGAAACGTCCACACTGCAATTTTTAGCCCCGCAGCTTGAGTCAGTTGACCTGGGTCAGCTGGGGTTGGGCCATAGGTCTTGCAGTGTAGACATAGGCTCTGCCCCCAGCCGCCTGGTTTTGTTCTCCGGACCCAGCCACGCTGTGCTCACCTGCCTCTGAACCAGGTGTCTGTCTCCGGGCACTGAGAGTCTGCAGCTCAGATATGTTGATTCCAGCCCAGAAAGTCCTAGCAACTCTGCTCAGATCCCTGGCCAGCTCTCCCATGGCCTAGGGAGAGAATGAATTCTTTCCCCCAGCGGGGAGTGGTGCCAGGGTGCTAGATGCAGAATGATGCAGACAGCTCATAAACCCCGTACAGAGCTTTGTCACACTAGTGACAGCAGTGGGGTTAGCAGCCAGGGCAGGGCGTGTGGCTGTCTGCCCCGGCAGCCAGGAGCTGGGCCCTGCCTGGAGGGAGGGGCAGGCTCAGCATGCGAGGCCCCCAGGAACCTGCCCCGAGGGGACAGTCTGGCTGGTGACAGGGACCTAGCCAGGCCCATGCTCCAAAGGTGGGGCGAGCTTTCAAAGCACTAACATCCCCAGCCTCTGCCAGCCCCTCTTCTCCCTGCTCCCCCCACCCACTTGGCCCTGCCTGGGGGCGAAGGGGGCAGCGCTGGCCCAGACGCAGACGCGGGGGAGGGGGGTGTTCATGGGTCAGTTTGGGATGCAGGGGCGGGTCTCCTGGTGCTGGTTGTCTCTGCAGGAAGCAGTGAGGGGGAGCTGGGGCAGAGCTGGGGGCGGGGGGTGAACTCCAGCTGGGAGCAGTGGTGGGAGACGGGCNCCCGTACAGAGCTTTGTCACACCAGTGACAGCAGTGGGGTTAGCAGCCAGGGCAGGGCGTGTGGCTGTCTGCCCCGGCACCAGGAGCTGGGCCCTGCCTGGAGGGAGGGGCAGGCTCAGCATGCGAGGCCCCAGGAACCTGCCCTGAGGGGACAGTCTGGCTGGTGACAGGGACCTAGCCAGGCCCATGCTCCAAAGATGGGGCAAGTTTTCAAAGCACTAACATCCCCAGCCTCTGCCAGCCCCTCTTCTCCCTGCTCCCCCCACCCACTTGGCCCTGCCTGGGGGCGAAGGGGGGCAGCGCTGGCCCAGACGCAGACGGGGGTGGGGTGTTCATGGGTCAGTTTGGGATGCAGGGGCGGGTCTCCTGGTGCTGGTTGTCTCTGCAGGAAGCAGTGAGGGGGAGCTGGGGCAGAGCTGGGGGCGGGGGGTGAACTCCAGCTGGGAGCAGTGGTGGGAGACGGGCTCCTGTGGGGGGCAGCGCTGCAGCCCAGCTGGGCCATGTTGTCAGGAACTGGGGCACAGCAGCAGATAGCTCTGCCTGGGCCTTGGCCTGGGGAGGGTCCTGTGGGGTCCCTAATCCCCGAGATGTGAGCAGGACGCGTCACCCCCACTGGGAGTCCTGTCCAGCAGCCCCCCACTGTGCTGCTTGCTGAGGGGCTCGGGGCGAGGCAGCAGGGCGCTGGGCTTTCCCAAGGCCTCTGGCCCAGGCCCATCATCTGACTGCCTGTGAGGATTCAGGGGGGCAGGGAACCAGGCACCAGGAGCTGGGAGGGCTGGCGCTGGAGCGGGGTGGCCTGCAGGAGAAGGCCAGTTCCATGAGGACTCCCCTACTGTGTCTCCTGCCTGGCTCGCTGGCAGCACGTGGTTGGCTGAGCGCCGACTCTCCTCGCCCAGACCGCTGGCTCCAGCGGGCGCTGTCCCCCCTCCCCCCCAAGCCATTAGCACTAACTCTGACCTCTCCTTGCTCTGCAAAGCAGCTGCACCCCAGCCTGGAGAACCCACCCCCAGAGCAGTTGACTGGCACCGGACCAGCCTGCGGCATGGTGCTGCTCAGCTCCCTGGGTGGGGCCCTTGGGCCTCAGGCCCCTGGCATGAGTGAGTGCCATGGCTCAGGAACAAGTCCTGCCTCCTTGATGCATGATGCAGATTCTTTCCTGCCCTGGGTGTGTGTGGGGGGGAATCTGCCCCTGCAGGCAACTCTCTGGTTGGCCCCGTCTATCCCCTCCCCTGTCTGTCCCTGTGCCCTGGATCCTGCGCATCAAGAAGGAGCTGCCCATCCTGCAGCTGAAGGAGCCTTCGGTGCTGGAAGCGGATCTGACTGAGTTTGACGTGGCCAACNTGGGCCTTGGCCTGGGGAGGGTCCTGTGGGGTCCCTAATCCCCGAGATGTGAGCAGGACGCGTCACCCCCACTGGGAGTCCTGTCCAGCAGCCCCCCACTGTGCTGCTTGCTGAGGGGCTCGGGGCGAGGCAGCAGGGCGCTGGGCTTTCCCAAGGCCTCTGGCCCAGGCCCATCATCTGACTGCCTGTGAGGATTCAGGGGGGCAGGGAACCAGGCACCAGGAGCTGGGAGGGCTGGCGCTGGAGCGGGGTGGCCTGCAGGAGAAGGCCAGTTCCATGAGGACTCCCCTACTGTGTCTCCTGCCTGGCTCGCTGGCAGCACGTGGTTGGCTGAGCGGCGACTCTCCTCGCCCAGACCGCTGGCTCCAGCGGGCGCTGTCCCCCCCCCCCCCCAAGCCATTAGCACTAACTCTGACCTCTCCTTGCTCTGCAAAGCAGCTGCACCCCAGCCTGGAGAACCCACCCCCAGAGCAGTTGACTGGCACCGGACCAGCCTGCGGCATGGTGCTGCTCAGCTCCCTGGGTGGGGCCCTTGGGCCTCAGGCCCCTGGCATGAGTGAGTGCCATGGCTCAGGAACAAGTCCTGCCTCCTTGATGCATGATGCAGATTCTTTCCTGCCCTGGGTGTGTGTGTGGGAATCTGCCCCTGCAGGCAACTCTCTGGTTGGCCCCGTCTATCCCCTCCCCTGTCTGTCCCTGTGCCCAGGATCCTGCGCATCAAGAAGGAGCTGCCCATCCTGCAGCTGAAGGAGCCTTCGGTGCTGGAAGCGGATCTGAGTTTGACGTGGCCAACTCCCACTTGCCGTCCGAGGTGCTGTACATGCTGAAGAACGTCCGGTGAGTGCCCCCATGCACCGGGGCCCTGAGCCCAGACTCAGCTGCAGCCACGTTTCCCCCTCCCGGCAAGCAAGCTTGAGCTAGGGTGGGCACCTCTGAGGTATGAAATCCAGGAGAGCCGGGATGAGCCTGAGCCCATGACCTGACCAGCTGGCTGTGTGTAATGGAGCCCTCTGTCTGACTGATTTCCCAGCCTGGTCCTGGGAAAACCTGGACAGGTGGCCTGGACACAGTGTGAGCCTGTCAGATCATCTAGTCCAGGGGTCTCAACCTTTCTTCATTTGCAGATCCCTCTGGACATTTTGAATGGAGGTGCGGACCCCTTGGGAAATCTGTCTGTATATACAGCTGAATTCGGTTCAGTCTGTTTTTAACCTGCCCTTTGTGGACCCCTTAGGCAGAGTCTGTGGACCCCAGGGGTCTGCGGACCACAGGTTGAGAACCACTAGTCTAAGCTGTGCAGGCTCCACCCCAGTCGGACCATAGATGGGAGAGCTGCCGAGAATGCTCTGGAGCAGCAGGAATGGTGGCCCTGGTTCTCCAGTAGGGAGCACTCTTCCCTCTTGCCTGATACAGAGCTAGTGCTCCCCAGGGCAGGGCAGCTGGAGGCAGCCTCTGTCGGGTGAGAGCAAATGCCCTTGTGGGCTCGTGGTGGGACCCAGCACAGCATTAGTCCTGGCTGAGTCCCGGCAGTGTTGCTGTGGGGCTATTGCATCAGACAGACTCTTCCCCAGCAGTGGCTGTGTTTGGGGTCGGGGAGAGATCTCTGTCCCTGGGGGTGACAGCTTGTGGGCACTGGGATCCTGGAGCAGGGTAGTGTCACTGGAGGCTTGACCCTCTGGGGCAACTCCCACTCCCCCATGCATGGAGATGGGGGGCGGGGGGATGACTGACAGAGCCCGCCTAGCCAGCCGGGCTCTGGGCGGGTGCTCTGGCCCATGTGATGCAGGAGCTTGGGCTGGGCCCCAAGGACCCCTCATGACATGAGCCCCAAGTCCCTGCCATGAGTTGCTGAAGGCTTTGCTCCCCTGCTGCCCACCATGACCCGCCCTTCCTTGCAGGGTGCTGGNGCCTGTCAGAGCATCTAGTCCAGTGGGTCTCAACCTTTCTTCATTTGCAGATCCCTCTGGACATTTTGAATGGAGGTGCGGACCCCTTGGGAAATCTGTCTGTATATACAGCTGAATTCGGTTCAGTCTGTTTTTAACCTGTCCTTTGTGGACCCCTTAGGCATAGTCTGTGGACCGCAGGGGTCTGCGGACCACAGGTTGAGAACCACTGGTCTAAGCTGTGCAGGCTCCAGCCCAGGCAGACCATAGGTGGGAGAGCTGCCAAGAATGCTCTGGAGCAGCAGGAATGGTGGCCCTGGTTCTCCAGTAGGGAGCACTCTTCCCTCTTGCCTGATACAGAGCTAGTGCTCCCCAGGGCAGGGCAGCTGGAGGCAGGCTCTGTCAGGTGAGAGCAAATGCCCTTGTGGGCTCGTGGTGGGACCCAGCACAGCGTTAGTCCTGGCTGAGTCCCGGCAGTGTTGCTGTGGGGCTATTGCATCAGACAGACTCTTCCCCAGAAGTGGCTGTGTTTGGGGTCGGGGAGAGATCTCTGCCCCTAGGGGTGACAGCTTGTGGGCACTGGGATCCTGGAGCAGGGTAGTGTCACTGGAGGCTCGACCCTCTGGGGCAACTCCCACTCCCCCATGCATGGAGATGGGGGGCGGGGGGATGACTGACAGAGCCCGCCTAGCCAGCCGGGCTCTGGGCGGGTGCTCTGGCCCATGTGATGCAGGAGCTTGGGCTGGGCCCCAAGGACCCCTCATGACATGAGCCCCAAGTCCCTGCCATGAGTTGCTGAAGGCTTTGCTCCCCTGCTGCCCACTGTGACCCGCCCTTCCTTGCAGGGTGCTGGGCCATTTTGAGAAGCCGCTGTTCCTGGAGCTCTGTAAGCACATGATCTTCCAGCAGTTCCAACAGGGCGAGTACGTCTTCCAGCCCGGCCAGCCCGACACCAGCATCTACGTGGTGCAGGATGGCAAGCTGGAGCTCTTCCTGACCCAGCAGGTGAGGGGGGCATGTCCCAGCCCACCCTGCCGTGTCCATCTGCTGGAGGCACCTGTCTGAACTTTTGAACTTGACTAATTTCAACATTGTACAGTTATCTGTAACCATAATATGTTTGCTGCAGCTTGATTGCTCAGACTTTCCCTGAGTGGCGTTGACAGATCAATGTATAGTAATAAAGTATCTCACTTCCTGTTCCTTGGGGGAGTTTGATTTCTTTTTTCATGGCGCAATTTAATTTTCTATGAGCCTTTTTCCTATTTTTTTTCTTCTTCAGAGTAAGCGACACATGTTCTTTAACAAGTGAAAGATCATAGAGTTTTAACAGTTTTGATTTACCTAGATGTTCGTATCAGCCTGCATGCATCTCCCAAGCTCAGTTTGACTAATTGCACTGTTTTATTTCAGCTCAAAGAGGAGCTAAAGATTTTCCTTGGACTTTCTGCTCTGAAATTTGCAGCAACAGAGTCAACTAAACATGCTGATGTGTGATTATATTCTGCGATTATTGCCCCAATATGCAAACATGTGTAAAAGCCAAAAAGGGCNGTCCTTCCCATCCCTGTTTCCTCCTGCCCATGGCAGATTGGGCCAGACTTGGGCCAGTGTCCAAACCCTGGTCCCACTAGCGGGGCTGGAGGCTGGCACCCGGCTGGGGAGGGGACAGAAAGAGCTAGAACCCCCCGAGCAAAGCCCCTGTGTCTGCAAGGGGGGATCCCGGTGCAGCAGGGATGGAGCAGGGCCTGGCATGGTGCCCCCTGCTGGCAGCGAGTCACAGCGAGAGACCATAACACCCGGCCTGGCGGCTCTGGAGAGGTGGAGAATCCTGCACCCAAGCAGCCCCTCCCCCTGGCACAGCCCTGCTCTGCCCTCAGACTTGGCTGCTGGAGCAGCGTTCCCTGCCTTGCCAGGTGGAGCTCCTGGCTCAGGGTGGAGCCAAGGCCTCTGGGAACAGCCGGGTCCGTCCTCTGATGCCAGAGGAACCAGCCCAGCGTTCGGATGGGTCACGGGGTTGGCGCTGTGACCCCCTGCGCCCCAGCTGCCAGGGAGTCAGCAGCCCCAGAGCAAGCTTTGCGGGGCCGTCGTGTGGCGGCAGCACCTGGCGCTCTGGGCTCAGCTGGGCTCTGCGCTCTCCTTGTCTACAGTGGCACATCTGGCCCCTCCCACGTTACGCAGCTCCGTGGGCACGGGTCTCCCCCACACAAGCCATGCGGCTACTGGCGTGTAGCATGTTCCCTCCTGGGCCATCTGCCAAGTGAGGGGCAGCCAAGCCGTCCCTGTGCCCGTCCCCGTCCCTGTCCTGCCCACTCTGCCTCAGCTCTGCTCTGGGGTGGGGGCAGGACTCGCCTAGGGAGGTGTTGCCCCTGTGTGATGGGGGAGGTCCAACAAGATGCTCTGAATGGCCCCTATTGGCCTTGAGTGGTGGGTGTGGCTGGTCCCCAGGCTGGCACTGCCCAGCCTGGCCTGGTGCTGATGCCAGCTGTGTCTGTGGCAGGAGATGCAGCCGCTGCGGCTCTTCCCCCAGCCCAGCCGTGCCTCGCGCACCAGCCCTGTCAGACACAGCAAGCGCGTCATCAGCGTCTCCTCCATCGACGACCATAAGGAGAGCTCTGGGAGGCAGCCAGATGCCAGCGCCAAGGACCTGGGTAAGGGTTGCCCTGGCTCAGGGAGGGGAACGCAGCAGCTGTGCTCCCCCTCAGAGCAACTGAGCTGGGCATGGACTGGACAGGGATGAAAGAAGTCAAGGGTGCAGAAGGGCTCAGTACGGGGTGCTGCGCTGCAGGGAGCAGGGTGGAGGCCCGGGCACCCCCCTTGCATGGAACTGGTCCACACCTTCCATATGCCACGACAGCTGTGGAGTGGCTCTCGGCACCAATCCTGCCCCTGGAGGTGGCCTGGCTGCAGGGTCTGACCCAGGGCAGGGGAGGCTCTGGACTCCATGTGCTCGCTGTGCCAGTGTCACGGGATGTGTGTGTCACCCTCACAGCTGATCAGCTCAAGCTGGGGTCCCTGGAGCCCTCTGCAGTGCCACTGCTGAGCCGCTGCATCTCCATGCCAGTTGATATCTCAGGTAAGTGGAACTCCCCCAGGATGGGACCAGGTTGAGGATGGGACCTATGGGATCGTGGGGCAGCAGGCGATGGTGGGGAAACTCCTGGCGCCCGCCCTGCCCTGCTGCAGGGTGGGGTTGCTGCCTGGCCAGTGGGGATGGTGGTTGCTGCCCCAATTGAGCTGGGGAGGGGTTAGACTGCAGGAAGCAGGCTCGGGGCACTCTGGGGTTTGGAACCAACTGGGGAGAGCCCAGAGGCCACAGGTGCCAAGGGAGCAGGGGGCAGGCGGAGGGTATGAGACGTGCCGCCAGGACGTGGGTGTCCTAGGGAATGGCAGTGAAGGGAGGTCAAGGGGGAAGTCCGGGGCTAAGCTGACTAAGGCGCGGAGCAGCCTGGCCTGGGCAGAGACCTCTGTGTTGCTGGCTGTGTTGGGCACCCAGTGGGGAGGGGGGGCAACCTGGCTCTGCAGTGAGCACTGCCCCTGGCTTCTCTCCTGCGCAGGCCTCCAGAAGGGCCCCCGCTCAGACTTCGACATGGCCTACGAGCGCGGCAGGATCTCGGTGTCGCTGCAGGAGGAGAGCACCGGCACCAGGGCCTCCTTCTCCCGGGTAGGTCCCCCGCACGCACCGCTCCGACTGGGCCAGCGCTGGACGCCCTCCAACAGCTGCAGAGCTGGGGCTGCCCCCTCCCAAGGGGCAAGGTGCCCAGCGGGGCCTGGTGGGGGCAGAGGCTCCTCACAAAGGGGTGAGGCGCACTGCCCGCTGGGGGGTGGGGCCGGCCTGTGCTCCCTCACACTCCCTTGTCCAGGACAGCGCAGAGTTGGTCGTCAGGCAGCAGGTGGGCAATGCTGTGGGTAGCAGAAACAGCCTGGGGGCTGCCTCCAAGGCAGGGGCGGCTCTATGTATTTTGCCGCCCCAAGCACGGCAGTCAGGCGGCTTTCGGCGGCGAGCCTGCAGGAGGTCCGCCGGTCCCGCGGCCTCGGCGTACCCGCCGCCAAATTGCCACCGAAGCCACGGGACCGGCGGACCTCCCACAGGCATGCCACCGAAGGCTCCCTGACTGCCGTCCCCATAGCGACCGGCAAGCCGTCCCCCCGCGGCTTGCCGCCCCAGGCACACGCTTGGTGCACTGGTGCCTGGAGTCGCCCCTGCTCCAAGGGCAGCTTCACTTGGGGGT